>JARQOC010000011.1:4968979-4986207 GCA_033576535.1 Allobates femoralis
TGTGGAGCAGGCGGCGTCCTGAGGTCACTGGTATCTGTGTCTTCAGGTGCAGACACGGCTGTATATAATGGAGGATGAGCTGTGGAGCAGGCGGCGTCCTGAGGTCACCGGTATCTGTGTCTTCAGGTGCAGACACGGCTGTATATAATGGAGGATGAGCTGTGGAGCAGGCGGCGTCCTGAGGTCACTGGTGTCTGTGTCTTCAGGTGCAGACACGGCTGTATAAAATGGAGGATGAGCTGTGGAGCAGGCGGCGTCCTGAGGTCACTGGTGTCTGTGTCTTCAGGTGCAGACACGGCTGTATATAATGGAGGATGAGCTGTGGAGCAGGCGGCGTCCTGAGATCACTGGTGTCTGTGTCTTCAGGTGCAGACACGGCTGTATATAATGGAGAATGAGCTGTGGAGCAGGCGGCGTCCTGAGGTCACTGGTGTCTGTGTCTTCAGGTGCAGACACGGCTGTATATAATGGAGAATGAGCTGTGGAGCAGGCGGCGTCCTGAGGTCACTGTGTCTTCAGGTGCAGACACGGCTGTATATAATGGAGGATGAGCTGTGGAGCAGGCGGCGTCCTGAGGTCACTGGTATCTGTGTCTTCAGGTGCAGACACGGCTGTATATAATGGAGGATGAGCTGTGGAGCAGGCGGTGTCCTGAGGTCACTGGTGTCTGTGTCTTCAGGTGCAGACACGGCTGTATATAATGGAGGATGAGCTGTGGAGCAGGCGGCGTCCTGAGGTCACTGTGTCTTCAGGTGCAGACACGGCTGTATATAATGGAGGATGAGCTGTGGAGCAGGCGGCGTCCTGAGGTCACTGTGTCTTCAGGTGCAGACACGGCTGTATATAATGGAGGATGAGCTGTGGAGCAGGCGGCGTCCTGAGGTCACTGTGTCTTCAGGTGCAGACACGGCTGTATATAATGGAGGATGAGCTGTGGAGCAGGCGGCGTCCTGAGGTCACTGTGTCTTCAGGTGCAGACACGGCTATATATAATGGAGGATGAGCTGTGGAGCAGGCGGCGTCCTGAGGTCACTGGTATCTGTGTCTTCAGGTGCAGACACGGCTGTATATAATGGAGGATGAGCTGTGGAGCAGGCGGCGTCCTGAGGTCACTGGTATCTGTGTCTTCAGGTGCAGACATGGCTGTATATAATGGAGGATGAGCTGTGGAGCAGGCGGCGTCCTGAGGTCACTGGTATCTGTGTCTTCAGGTGCAGACACGGCTGTATATAATGGAGGATGAGCTGTGGAGCAGGCGGCGTCCTGAGGTCACTGGTATCTGTGTCTTCAGGTGCAGACACGGCTGTATATAATGGAGGATGAGCTGTGGAGCAGGCGGCGTCCTGAGGTCACTGGTGTCTGTGTCTTCAGAGTTGTGGACTCCCTGCTCCACCATCAGCCGGTGCACCGAGTCTCTGCACGATTACATACCAGGACACATTGGGGGCATCATACTCTACAGGGGTCATAGAGGGGGTGTCGTCGTGGTTTGTGAGGACACCGTGAGGGCAGCATTTTCTATTTGTGCCGCAGTTCTTGTCCTTCTCTCTGGTGCAGTACACGACTGTTCACACAAGATACAATCATTGATCAATAAACTGTTACAGACTGGCGGTCGCTTACCTGTTTCCACCATCCAAAGTAAGGCTGATTTCACACTACCGGTTTTTGGAATCTGGGAGAATGTGGGTAACTCCTGCATCCCCCCCCAGATCCCCCACATTTGTACAACCTATTGCATCTGGATGCACCCGCAGCGGTATTATCACTGATCTGTCTCACAGGTGTGTCCCCCCCAGACCTCTCTGTCCCCCCCAGACCCCTCTGTCCCCCTCCTGATTCCTCTTTCCCCTCCTGATTCCTCTTTCCCCTCCAGACCCCTCTATCCCCCTCCAGGTCCCATTGTCCTCCTCCAAGTCCATCTGTCCTCCTCCTCCATGCCCCTCTGTCCTCCTCCAGGCCCCTCTGTCCTCCTCCAAACTCCTCTGTCCTCCTCCAGGCCCCTCTGTCCTCCTCCAAACTCCTCTGTCCTCCTCCAGGCCCCTCTGTCCTCCTCCAAACTCCTCTGTCCTCCTCCAGGCCCCTCTGTCCTCCTCCAAACTCCTCTGTCCTCCTCCAGGCCCCTCTGTCCTCCTCCAGACCCCTCTGTCCTTCTCCAGACCCATGTTGTTCTCTCCCCTGACCTCTGTTACATTGGTTAGTAATGAGTTTGGCTCACTTTAACCTCTTGGTATTTGTAACTTTTGCTTTGGATCTTGTAGGGTTGGACTGGATCAATCCAAACCTCCAGTATAGTAATGTGTCTACACATAGATCACTGTTTTTCTCTGGATCATCTTTACAGTGTTGGCCAAAAGTATTGACACCCCTGCAATTCTGTCAGATAATCCTCAGTCTCTTCCTGAAAATGATTGCAATCACAAATTCTTTGCTATTATTATCTTCATTTAATTTGTCTTTAATGAAAAAACACAAAAGAGAATGAAGCAAAAAGCAAAACATTGATCATTTCACACAAAACTCCAAACATGGGCCGGACAAAAGTATTGGCACCCTCAGCCTAATACTTGGTTGCACAACCTTTAGCCAAAATAACTGCGATCAGCCGCTTCCGGTAACCATCAATGAGTTTCTTACAATGCTCTGCTGGAATTTTACACCATTCTTCTTTGGCAAACTGCTCCAGGTCCCTGATATGTGAAGGCTGCCTTCTCCAAGCTGCCATTGTTAGATCTCTCCACAGGTGTCTATGGGATTCAGGTCTGGACTCATTGCTGCCACCTTACAAGTCTCCAGTGCTTTCTCTCACACCATTTTCTAGTGCTTTTTGAAGTGTGTTTTGGGTCATTGTCCTGCTGGAAGACCCATGACCTCTGAGGGAGACCCAGCTTTCTCACACTGGGCCCTACATTATGCTGCACAATGTGTTGGTAGTCTTCAGACTCCATAATGCCATGCACACAGTCAAGCAGTCCAGTGCCAGAGACACCAAAGCAACCCCAAACCATCAGGGAGCCTCCGCCATGTCTGACTGTAGGGAGCGTGTTCTTTTCTTTGAATGCCTCTTTTTTTCTCCTGTAAACTCTATGTTGATGCCTTTGCCCATAAATCTCTACTTTTGTTTCATCTGACCAGAGAACATTCTTCCAAAACGTTTTAGGCTTTCTCAGGTAAGTTTTGGCAAACTCCAGCCTGGCTTTTTTATGTCTCGGGGTAAGAAGTGGGGTCTTCCTGGGTCTCCTACCATACAGTCCCTTTTCATTCAGGCGCTGACTGATAGTACGGGGTGACACTGTTGCACCCTCGGACTGCAGGGCAGCTTGAACTTGTTTGGATGTTAGTCGAGGTTCTTTATCCACCATCCGCACAATCTTGTGTTGAAATCTCTTGACAATATGTCTTTTCCGTCCACATCTAGGGAGGTTAGCCACAGTGCCATGGGCTTTACACTTCTTGATGACACTGCGCACGGTAGACACAGGAACATTCAGGTCTTTGGAGATGGACTTGTAGCCTTGAGATTGCTCATGCTTCCTCACAATTTGGTTCTCAAGTCCTCAGACAGTTCTTTGGTATTCTTTCTTTTCTCCATGCTCAATGTGGTACACACAAGGACACAGGACAGAGGTGGAGTCAACTTTAATCCATGTCAACTGGCTGCAAGTGTGATTTAGTTATTGCCAACACCTGTTAGGTGCCACAGGTAAGTTACAGGTGCTGTTAATTACACTAATTACAGAAGCATCACATGTTTTTCTAACAGTGCCAATACTTTTGTCCACCCCCTTTTTTATGTTTGGTGGAATTAGATCCAATTTGGGTTTAGGACAATTCTTTTTGTGTTTTTTAATTGAAAACAAATTAAATGAAGATAATAATAGCAAAGAATTTGTGATTGCAATCATTTTCAGGAAGAAACTGAGGATTATCTGACAGAATTGCAGGGGTGTCAATACTTTTGGCCAACACTGTATAGTTTAGCCTCTGGGTGACTCACGGATGATGTCTGTCCCTGACATAGGGACATGTCACATTCTGCTTCTTGTAGGGGCTCGGACACTTCTGCCGGATCAATGGATCATTGTACGGAGTCGGTGTAAGTGTCAGATTGGGGCCCATGATTAGGGCCATGAGGCTCCTTGTCCTCCTGCTGGGATCCTTCATATAACAAGTCTCCAGTATCTGGTTCCCAGAGCTCCACATGATTAACATCTCTCTCTATAGACAGTGATTACATGCATTGATTTCCCTATTATTTCCTGCGCTCCTCATTGTGTTTTACGTGTCCGCGGTCAATATTTCCAACATTTGTTAGTGTTTTTTTCCCAGGGGAAGGAATGCCTCGGTAATGGGCGATAACACGGCTTTCTTGTAAGGATGCTAATTGACGTTTATCTGAAGAGAACAGAAAAACCCGACGACTGAGGCCTGAATGCCGCAAACATGCGTGTAAATGTGTGCGTGAACCCCGCGCTCCTCCGTCTGTCGCCTAAAGAGAGAAAGTTCCTGAGCTGAAAGCGAAGCCTGAAGTGGAACCAAATCCCACAAGTATCAGGATGCGGCATGTAATGGGCCATAGCCTTCCCTAATCAGACATTACCCATGTGACGTGGTCCCGGCTCTCCCCGGAGGAGACGTGCGGGGGGCCGTCACCACATTGTTACTTTCCTTCCCTAATGTTACCCTTCATCCTGACTCTTCAGCATATGGGATGTCGTCAGGCCGGGAAGTCGGGGAATGGTGAGGACACGCTCAGGTCGCCCCATCTCCTTCCTGGGAAAAACAAAAAAGACAAAAAAGAACCTCCGCCCCTGAAGGTGTCAAATGGGATCCAAAATGGAGCAAATGTCGGGGGCTCGGGCCTGATCTACAGACATAAAGGCAGACAATAGTGGAGCTTTGTTATGTCTTCTGTCATTTCCTTCTATGTTTCTAATTTTTGTATCGGTTTTATCTTTTGTTTTATTCTTATATTTTAGAATTTTACAGTGCCTTGTGAAAGTATTCAGCCCCCTATATACAGTGCCTTGTGAAAGTATTCAGCCCTCTATATACAGTGCCTTGTAAAAGTATTCACCCCATATATACAGTGCCTTGTAAAAGTATTCACCCCATATATACAGTGCCTTGTGAAAGTATTCACCCCATATATACAGTGCCTTGTAAAAGTATTCACCCCATATATACAGTGCCTTGTGAAAGTATTCACCCCCTATATACAGTGCCTTGTAAAAGTATTCAGCCCCCTATATACAGGGCCTTGTGAAAGTATTCGCCCCCTATATACAGTGCCTTGTGAAAGTATTCACCCCCTATATACAGTGCCTTGTGAAAGTATTCACCCCCTATGTATATATATACAGCGCCTTGTGAAAGTATTCAGCCCCCTATATACAGTGCCTTGTGAAAGTATTCGCCCCCTATGTATATATATACAGCACCTTGTGAAAGTATTCAGCCCCCTATATACAGTGCCTTGTGAAAGTATTCGCCCCCTATATACAGTGCCTTGTGAAAGTATTCGGCCCCCTATATACAGTGCCTTGTGAAAGTATTCAGCCCCCTATATACAGTGCCTTGTGAAAGTATTCAGCCCCCTATATACAGTGCCTTGTGAAAGTATTCACCCCCTATATATATATATACAGCGCCTTGTGAAAGTATTCAGCCCCCTATATACAGTGCCTTGTGAAAGTATTCACCCCCTATATACAGAGCCTTGTAAAAGTATGCGCCCCCTATATACAGAGCCTTGTAAAAGTATTCGCCCCCTATATACAGTGCCTTGTGAAAGTATTCACCCCCTATATACAGTGCCTTGTGAAAGTATTCGCCCCCTATATACAGTGCCTTGTGAAAGTATTCGCCCCCTATATACAGTGCCTTGTAAAAGTATTCAGCCCCCTATATACAGTGCCTTGTGAAAGTATTCAGCCCCCTATATACAGTGCCTTGTGAAAGTATTTGCCCCCTATATACAGTGCCTTGTAAAAGTATTCAGCCCCCTATATACAGTGCCTTGTGAAAGTATTCAGCCCTCTATATACAGTGCCTTGTGAAAGTATTCAGCCCCCTATATACAGTGCCTTGTGAAAGTATTTGCCCCCTATATACAGTGCCTTGTAAAAGTATTCAGCCCCCTATATACAGTGCCTTGTGAAAGTATTCAGCCCTCTATATACAGTGCCTTGTAAAAGTATTCAGCCCTCTATATACAGTGCCTAGTGAAAGTATTCAGCCCCCTATATACAGTGCCTTGTGAAAGTATTCAGCCCCCTATATACAGAGCCTTGTGAAAGTATTTGCCCCCTATATACAGTGCCTTGTAAAAGTATTCAGCCCCCTATATACAGTGCCTTGTGAAAGTATTCTGCCCTATATACAGTGCCTTGTGAAAGTATTCTGCCCTATATACAGGGCCTTGTGAAAGTATTCAGCCCCCTATATACAGTGCCTTGTAAAAGTATTCAGCCCTCTATATACAGTGCCTTGTGAAAGTATTCAGCCCTCTATATACAGTGCCTTGTAAAAGTATTCAGCCCTCTATATACAGTGCCTTGTGAAAGTATTCAGCCCCCTATATACAGTGCCTTGTAAAAGTATTCATCCCCTATATACAGTGCCTTGTGAAAGTATTCAGCCCTCTATATACAGTGCCTTGTGAAAGTATTCAGCCCCCTATATACAGTGCCTTGTGAAAGTATTTGACCCCCTATGTATATATAGAGAGTCTTGTACAAGTATTCACCCCCTATGTATATATACAGTGCCTTGTAAAAGTATTCGCCCCCTATGTATATATACAGTGCCTTGTGAAAGTATTCAGCCCCCTATGTATATATATACACAGTGCCTTGTGAAAGTATTCACCCCCTATGTATATATACAGTGCCTTGTGAAAGTATTCACCCCCTATATACAGTGCCTTGTGAAAGTATTCAGCCCCCTATATACAGTGCCTTGTGAAAGTATTCGGCGCCCTATATACAGTGCCTGTGAAATTATTCACCCCCTATATACACTGCCTCGTGAAAGTATTCACCCCCTATAAACAGTGCCTTATGAAAGCATTTGGCCCCCTATATACAGTGCCTTGTGAAAGTATTCAGCCCCCTATGTATATACAGTGCCTTGTGAAAGTATTCAGCCCCCTATGTATATATAAAGTGCCTTGTGAAAATATTCGGCCCCCTATGTATATATACAGCGCCTTGTGAAAGTATTCAGCCCCCTATGTATATATACAGCGCCTTGTGAAAGTATTCAGCCCCCTATGTATATATACAGCGCCTTGTGAAAGTATTCAGCCCCCTATGTATATATACAGAGCCTTGTGAAAGTATTCAGCCCCCTATATACAGTGCCTTGTAAAAGTATTCAGCCCCCTATGTATATATACAGAGCCTTGTGAAAGTATTCAGCCCCCTATGTATATACAGAGCCTTGTGAAAGTATTCGGCCCCCTATATACAGTGCCTTGTAAAAGTATTCAGCCCTTTGAACGTTTCAACCTTTTGCCACATTTCAGGCTTCAAACATAAAGATATAAATTCTAATATTGTTCTGATTGTTGATATGACTTAAAAATTAATAAAAATCAAAGTTGGAAAAAAAAAATTCTAATATTTTTGTGAAGAATCAACAACAAGTGGGACACAACCGTGAGGTGGAACCAAATTTATTGGATATTTCAAACTTTTTTAACAAATAAACACTGAACAGTGGGGCGTGTAGTATTATTGGTCCCCTTGAGTTAGTCCTCTGTAGCGCCCCCTTGTGCTGTGATTACAGCTGCAGTCTGTAGCGCCCCCTTGTGCTGTGATTACAGCTGCAGTCTGTAGCGCCCCCTTGTGCTGTGATTCCAGCTGCAGTCTCTTGGGGTTTGTCTCATTCTTCCTTGCAGAACAGCTGGAGCTCAGTGAGGTTGGATTGAGGCGTTTGTGATCAGCAGTTTTCAGCTCTTTCCACAGATTCTCCATTGGATTCAGGTCTGGATGTGACTCGGTCATTCTAGCACCTGGAGACGGTGATTTTTGATCCTTTCCATTGTAGAATTTGCTTTATGTTTGGGATCATTGTCTTGTTGAAAGATAAATCTCCGTCCCAGTCTCAGGTCTTTTGCAGACTCCAGCAGGTTTTCTGCCAGAATGGTCCTGTATTTGGCTCCGTCCATCTTCCCATCAATTGTAACCATCTTCCCTGTCCCTGCTGAAGTAAAGCCCAAACCATGATGCTGCCTCCACCATGTGTAACAGTGAGGATGGTGTTTTCAGGCCACCACCATGTGTGACAGTGGGGATGGTGTTTTCAGGTCACCACCATGTGTGACAGTGGGGATGGTGTTTTCAGGGTGATGAGCTTTGTTGCTTTTACACCAAACATATCGTTTTACATTGTGGCCATAGTGTGATTTTGGTTTCCTCTGAGCAGAGCCCCTTATTCCACATGTTTGGGGTCTCCCTTATTCCACATGTTTGGTGTCTCCCAGGCGGCTTGTGGCAAACTTCACACCAGACTTTTTATGGATGATCTTTGAGAAATGGCTTCTTCTTGCCTCTTTCATAAAGGACAGATTTGTGCAGTGTACGACTGACTGTTGTCCTATGGACAGACTCTCCCACCTCAGCTGTAGATCTCTGCAGTTCATCCAGAGGGATCATGGGCCTTTTGGCGTCATCTCTGATCAGTCTTCTCCTTGTTCCAGATGAAGGTTTAGAGGGACGGCCGGGTCTTGGTAGATTTGCAGTGGTCTGATTCTCCTTCCATTACAATATGATCACTTGCACAGCGGCTCCTGAGATGTTTAACACTTGGGAAATCTTTTTATATCTAAATCCGGCTTTAAACTTCACCACAACAGTATCTCGGACCTGCCTGGTGTGTTCCTTGGTCTTCATGATGCTCTCTGCACTGGATACAGACCCCTGAGCCTATCACAGAGCAGGAGCATTAATACGGAGACTTGATTACACACAGGTGGATCCTATTGATCATTACCGGTCATTTAGGACAACATTGGATCATTCAGAGATCCGCACTGATCTTCTGGAGGGAGTTTGCTGCACTGAAAGTAAAGGGGATGAATAATATTACACGCTTCAGTTTTTTATTTGCTAAAAAAAGTTTGAAATATCCAATAAATTTGGTTCCCCCTCACGATTGTGTCCTGATTGTTGTTGATTCTTTACAAAAATATTAGAATTTATATCTTTATGTTTGAGGCCTGAAATGTGGCAAAAGGTGGAAAAGTTCAAGGGGCCGAATACTTTCACAAGGCACTGTATATACATAGGGGCTGAATACTTTCACAAGGCACTGTATGTAGGGGGCTGAATACTTTCACAGGGCACTGTATATAGAGGGCTGAATACTTTCACAAGGCACTGTATATACATAAGGGGCTGAATACTTTCACAAGGCACTGTATATACATAAGGGGCTGAATACTTTCACAAGGCACTGTATATAGAGGGCTGAATACTTTCACAAGGCACTGTATATACATAAGGGGCTGAATACTTTCACAAGGCACTGTATATATACATAGGGGGCCGAATACTTTCACAAGGCACTGTATATAGGGGCTGAATACTTTCACAAGGCACTGTATATAGGGGGCTGAATACTTTCACAAGGCACTGTATATAGGGGGCTGAATACTTTCACAAGGCACTGTATATACATAGGGGGCCGAATACTTTCACAAGGCACTGTATATAGGGGGCCAAATACTTTCACAAGGCACTGTATATAGGGGCTGAATATTTTCACAAGGCACTGTATATAGGGGCTGAATACTTTCACAAGGCACTGTATATAGGGGGCTGAATACTTTCACAAGGCTCTGTATATAGGGGGCTGAATACTTTCACAAGGCACTGTATATAAGGGGCCAAATACTTTCACAAGGCACTGTATATAGGGGCTGAATATTTTCACAAGGCACTGTATATAGGGGCTGAATACTTTCACAAGGCACTGTATATAGGGGGCTGAATACTTTCAGAAGGCACTGTATATAGAGGGCTGAATACTTTCACAAGGCTCTGTATATAGGGGGCTGAATACTTTCACAAGGCACTGTATATAGGGGCTGAATACTTTCAGAAGGCACTGTATATAGAGGGCTGAATACTTTCACAAGGCTCTGTATATAGGGGGCTGAATACTTTCACAAGGCACTGTATATAGGGGGCTGAATACTTTCACTAAGTACTGTATATATTTTTTTATCTTTTATTATATTCTTATATTTTTGTAATTTTTGTATCTTTTTATTATCTTTTGTAATCTCCTTGTACGTTTCCAATTTTTTACATTTTTTATATTTTGTTACATTCTTATATTGTTTTAATTTGTGTTCATCGAAGCCAAGTCCTGCATTGGGGTAAGATAAATACTAACCCTATACAAGAGTAGTGAGCAGTGCGGCTGCGTATCCAGCAGCAGGGGAGATCGGCGCTCTCCAGAGTCACCGGTATATGGGTGTCTGACTATTATACTCAGCTCCTCTCACCCTCCCATGCCAATGAATTGAGTATGCAGCAGGTTGGTTCTTGATGAGGTTGTCATACATCCGGATCTACACTCAGGTCCAGGACACAAGTTTTGGTATTCCCGCTTTGTACCCACATCTTCCAGATCTATAACACTCTGGGGTATAGCGCTGAGCTCATCTTAAGGCCACGTTCACACTACATCAGGATTTGTAGCCAAAACCAAGAGAGGAACAATCAGAGGAAAAGTGTAATAGAAACTCGTCACCACTCCTATATTTATCACCCACTGTTGACTTTGGCTACAAATATTGAGGTAAAGAACTCACCAGATACTGAATGTGGTTATGATTTGAGGTCTTCACACCCTAATTGGAGGAAGGTTTAGGAATCACAGATCTTTAATATGTCGCTGCCTCTTTTTCAAGGGACCAAAAGTAATTGGACAATTATCTCAAAGGCTCTTTAATGATCTCATAGGCGATTCCCTCGTTATCCATCATCAATTAAGGTAAAAGGTTTGGAACTGATTCTAGGTGTTGCATTTGCATTTGGAGTTCTTGCTGTGAAGATGATCAAGAGAAAGCGACCATTATTAGGCTAAATTAAAAAAGAAATCTATCAGCGAGAGCAGAAATGTTAAGGGCCCGTTACACACAACGATATCGTTGCAACATCACCATTTTGGTGACGTTACATAGATGTTGAAACGACATCATTGTGTGTGACACCTATCAACGATCAGTCGTTGATCGGAGATTTATGGTCCTGTCCATAAATCTATCATTGGTCGCCTGCTGGACGCGCAGCATTGCTGCGTGTAACAGCGGGAGACCAATGATCAGCGGGCTGATACCCAAGATAAACAGCGGGTAACTAAGTGCCGCACGGCGTTTAGTTACCCGCTGTTTACCTTGGATACCAGCGTTCTCGCTGGTCCTGATCGCTGGTGAGTCTGCCTAACGATGTCCCAGCAAACCCACCAAGACGAATCATGGGTGGGATAGCTGGGACATTGAAGCGTGTAACCCAGGCTTTAGGTCAGTGCTTCACAAACAGATGGACAATGACCCAAAACATCCTGCGAAAGCAAAGAAGTGGAATATTCTGCAATGGCCGAGTCCTCACCAGATCTCAGCACCACTGGTGGACACAGACAAAAAAGGGCCCTTGTGCAAGAACAATATATGGGCCCTATGCCTGCCCAAGAGGTCAACAAATGCACAATTACTCTGCTTTGAAGGTATCAATGGGCGCCTTTACCTCATGGGCCCCTGTGCAGCTGCACAGGCTGCACCAATGATATGTCCACCCCTACTCAGCCCCATTGAGCCGCGTCTCACAGGAATAAGGCAAAACTTAAGGAGAAAGATCCAGAAATAAGAAACAACTGAAGTTACCGCAGTGAAGGTGGCAAAACCTCATCACACCGGAGACTGGCGATGTAACGACCGGAAGACTTCAGTCATTGCTGCAGTGGGTTCCCCTCAAAGGGTTAAACATCAACATTTCATGTACAGAGGTTGGATAGATTAAATCAGTCCAGGGATCATAATATGCAATCAAGAAGCAGCAGAACTATGAATGCAGCTCTGGATAGACTGGAATATTGCTGCAGTAACTATTTATTATATGTAGCTTTATGATCTGAAGTAAGGTGCCACTTGTGCCTCTTCCCCCGGCGGGACCTCACTGAGGGATGACACAGTTCGCCGGGGCCCCGTTTAGCTTATATTCTTGCTAATGTCTCATTCATGTCAGTGAATGAAGCCTCATATAAAGCATATTGAATGGCCTGAAACAGCCGGACTGAGTGGCAGCTGTATGTTCAAAGAAATGCAAAAGTCTCTATTGTAAAAAGACAAAGTTTTCATTTGCCCTCGATCCTCGGATCTCTGCGCTGTCACTGACAAAACCCGGAGATGGTGAAAGATGGAAGGAAACGTTTCTGTTGGGATTATTGAAGGTTGAGTCACCCAGAAGCATCTCTAATTCGTGACAATCGGCCCTTTATACAGTAGGACATCACCACCGTGCCTCCGGTCCCTCTCCCCCACAGTTCACACGAGCCATAAGGCTCCATACACCCTGGATCGCTCCATCTCCACCCGGGACTGTTCATCCATGGAGCTCGGATACAATGTATCTACATGCAGTATCTGTTCAGAAGCCGAGGTGTGATATAAAGCTTCATTGCCAGCACCCACACTTCTAAATCTACCAGCCCTAATTAGAGAAGTTACTTTGTTGCCCTCAGTCTTATTAGCCGTGAGCTGCTTCTTTATGTGTTGTTAGATCTACCTGAGGGGATACATTATTCTGTAAATAAACTTTGGAAACTCTTTAGTGGTATCTTACCAAGTCAACATGTCATAATTCATTCCCAATGTAGAACAGTGTCTCTTACATTGTTGTTCTCTGATCCTCAGGGAACCGCCATGGGGTCCACGAGTATCTCTAAAATGTAAAACTGGTCATGGAGCACATTAAGCAGCTTGGTGTTGGTGGTGTCATACGCCACTTAGGAGGTCTGTTGCTGCAGCTAGATACTTTTTCTTATACACTATATACCTCTCGAGAAGTGGAAGTTGTTGTGTCATCAGCCTGTATAGTAGGGGTACTGTGGTGCGTTCTTATAGTTACTATGCAAACTGCCTCCTCAAAGAGGACTTGAACTCTAGCACCACCTATTGGAAGTAGGAATCCTAAAAGTCACTATTGACCCTTGAATGAGCCTTTTTATATGACCAAGAATGTAGTTACTATCTCAGCAAACCAGATTAAGGTTGGAGACACTCTTATGCAAGCTACATGTGAGTATCTTGCATGCATCTCACATTAGTCACCTGGCACGGCCACCGACTCTCTGGACGGTAGCTTAGTGCTGATTGTGTTTCTATAGAGCTCCATGCTCCTGTGCAGAGAGACCAGGCTGGGTGACTCATGTTAGATGCATGCGAGATACTCACATGCAGCTGCCTCTGCCCTAAGACAAGTAACTTGAGGCTGAAGATTCCGCATTAATATATGTAATACCTTCTGTATATATATATTGAACTGAATAATAACACTATATACTGTGAGTTCCCTCTTACTGTTGCTGAAAAAAGTGTAAATATGTTATTGGAGCTCTTTCTACTCTAAATATAAAGTACAGAATCAATCGGAACAATAAAGGCATCGTCCGATACTCACCCAGATGATACAATGTATGAGGCTTGTTACAATGTATCAGATTAGACAATTCCAGCAGTGCATTTTTTGTGTTTCGCACTTCATCTAGTCCTTATCTAGACTATTATATGTGTAGTATTGTTGGTTTTTACTCTAATGGCTTGTGATGGGGTAATAACTGTGCAGAGCAAACATCAGATGTGTCATCTATATTGTTATGTGTGCAGTTTCCATCTCATCTGGACTGTGTGACCCACATTTGTATTTTTGTCTCCTTTCTGAACTTATCCATATTGTGATGATGCAGACGATGGTCGCTGTATCAAGTAAAACACTTAATTCTCCCAAAACGTCTGAGTGTTGATGATTGTGCTGAAGTGTTGGGTGTGTTCGAGGGTTTCAAGCTGCGAAATGTAAAAAACAAGTGTGTACTCACTGACCGCGGGCGATGATCACGGTGAATAATTGAAACAACAAGTAAATGAGAAAGTTACAAAACTTTCCATTATGCAAGATTTATTTATGCGAAGCCATAAAGCCTTGTAAGGTAACATCAGACTGGAGGCGTCAGAGAGTCATCACAATGTCCTCAGCTGAGAACCACAGTCACGTACCCGATCCCTGAACTGATGGATTGTTCTCCTCTATGAATAAGATACAGGTGTTACCAAAAGCCAATAACATCCAGCTCTATGGGAGCTTTTGTTTCCTGTGCAATTCTGGACTGAAAATGTCTCAGGAAGATGAATGAGCAAAAATTCACATTCAGACCCGGATTGGTAGGCGGGACTAGCGGGAATGTTCCCAGTGGGACTGTGGTTGTGATGTGGGCCCCTGGGCCCACTCCTCCGAGAGAGAAGATTGATTTTTTTATATTAAACTTTAATCCTGCCCTCCGTTAGACCATGCAGGACTCACATCAATAGGAAAAATAACTAATGTCACTGCAGCTCCGCGCTCCACCATAATACGTCCAATATCCGAGAACAAGGAGACAATGTGGATAGAACCATAAAGAGCTCGTTATGAGGTCACTCCCCACAATTAGGGCAAAGTTCTTCTTTCCTACAACATTTCAACATGACCTATACTTGTTCCAGTCCGAGTCATTTAGTATTGTCTTTGCCCTCCCACGACTTACTATATAGTCACTACATACTGAGCTATTACAAGCAAGTCCCAACCACAAGCTTCATAGGTGACTACAAGAAGTCAACACGATCACCGTGATGGACTTGGATCCAGAGTTTGAGTCCATGTTGATATCTGGTGTCAAGATGGAAAGCTCCAGCATGGGACTGCTACTCACCACAAAGAAGACAGAGATACTGACTACTGCCAGGTATGACCGGGACACATGTGACTACTGCCAGGTACTACCGAGACACATGTGAATACTGCCAGGTATGATTGGGACACAAGTAACTAGTGCCAGGTACGACCACGACACATATGACTAGTGCCATTTGACTGCGACACATGTGACTACTGCTAGGTACAACCGGGACACATGTGACTACTGCCAGGTACGACCAGGACACATGTGACTACTGCTAGGTACAACCGGGACACATGTGACTACTGCCAGGTACGACCGGGACACATGTGACTACTGCCAGGTACGACCGGGACACATGTGACTACTGCCAGGTACGACCGGGACACGTAACTACTGCCAGGTACAACCGGGACACATGTGACTACTGCCAGGTGCAACCGGGACACATGTGAGATGGATGGTGACGAGCTGGAACTGGTAAAGACTTCACCCTACTCGGATCAATGATCACTCAAGATGCAGCGACGACACCGGAAGTCAATAGGAGAAAAGCTACAGGCAAATCACCAATGAAGTCACTGGACGAGGTCTTCACATCAAGGAACATTTCACTAGTGATGAAGACACGGCTCGTACATAGTCTGGTCTATTCTGTAGTAACATTTCACTGGTGATGGAGACACGGCTCGTACATAGTCTGGTCTATTCTGTAGTAACATCTCACTGGTGATGAAGGCACGGCTCGTACATAGTCTGGACTATTCTTTAGTAACATTTCACTGGTGATGGAGACACGGCTCGTACATAGTCTGGACTATTCTTTAGTAACATTTCACTGGTGATGGAGACACGGCTCGTACATAGTCTGGACTATTCTGTAGTAACATTTCACTGGTGATGAAGACACGGCTCGTACATAGTCTGGTCTATTCTGTAGTAACATTTCACTGGTGATGGAGACACGGCTCATACATAGTCTGGTCTATTCTGTAGTAACATTTCACTGGTGATGAAGGCACGGCTCGTACATAGTCTGGTCTATTCTGTAGTAACATCTCACTGGTGATGAAGACACGGCTCGTACATAGTCTGGTCTATTCTGTAGTAACATCTCACTGGTGATGGAGACACGACTCGTACATAGTCTGGTCTATTCTGTAGTAACATTTCACTGGTGATGGAGACACGGCTCGTACATAGTCTGGTCTATTCTGTAGTAACATCTCACTGGTGATGGAGACACGGCTCGTACATAGTCTGGTCTATACTGTAGTAACATTTCACTGGTGATGAAGACACGGCTCGTACATAGTCTGGTCTATACTGTAGTAACATTTCACTGGTGATGAAGACACAGCTCGTACATAGTCTGGTCTATTCTGTAGTAACATTTCACTAGTGATGAAGACACGGCTCGTACATAGTCTGGTCTATACTGTAGTAACATTTCACTGGTGATGAAGACACGGCTCGTACATAGTCTGGTCTATACTGTAGTAACATTTCACTGGTGATGAAGACACGGCTCGTGCATAGTCTGGTCTATACTGTAGTAACATTTCACTGGTGATGAAGACACAGCTCGTACATAGTCTGGTCTATTCTGTAGTAACATTTCACTGGTGATGAAGACACGGCTCGTACATAGTTTGGTCTATTCTGTAGTAACATTTCACTGGTGATGAAGACACGGCTCGTACATAGTCTGCTCTATTCTGTAGTAACATTTCACTGGTGGAGACACGGCTCGTACATAGTCTGGTCTATTCTGTAGTAACATTTCACTGGTGGAGACACGGCTCGTACATAGTCTGGTCTATTCTGTAGTAACATCTCACTGGTGATGGAGACACGGCTCGTACATAGTCTGGTCTATTCTGTAGTAACATCTCACTGGTGATGGAGACACGGCTCGTACATAGTCTGGTCTATTCTGTAGTAACATTTCACTGGTGATGAAGACACGGCCTGGACGATAAAGGAAGAAGATACAACACCTTCATAATGTGGAGCTGGAGAAGGAGGTTATCAATACCATGGATGGAAGGAGAACAAGAATCAACAGACATCACTGGAAGATCACCAAGATACGACTCTACACATCATATGAAAAGCAATCACTGGAGAAGACATCATGGAGGAATAGAAGGAGCAAGGAGAAGAAGAAGACCAGCAACCGAATGGCTTCATACTGTCAAGATAACGGTGGAGAAAACCCTGGTGGACCTATTCAGACTTGGAAAAGACCTTGGTGGAGCTATCTAGGCTTGAAGAAGACC
>JARQOC010000011.1:4986307-4997721 GCA_033576535.1 Allobates femoralis
TACATTGTTACCAGTGAATGACGTTTAATTAAATGAAGGCACAAACAGTATATGGGGGGGGGGGGGGAATATTTCTGAGTTTTTTTCATTTCCGCTGTTTTTCTGGGATTTCTGCGGTTTCTTCGCTTCGTCCATTCGGATTTTCCATTTTTTTATGATATTTTTTATCTTTGAGAAGCAGCAGCTCATCACAGAGGTTATGACATAAGGGACAATGGCATTGTCTGCTGTGATATAAACCCCCGAGACCACCACAATGGCCCCTTTATCATCATATAATCCCATTTGTGATAAGAGGAATTCCTCGGGATTAATTTAAATTCTTTACATTAGCAGCGGTTCCGTGGACTAAATGAGATAGAAACACTTTTATCAGATTAATTGCCACATTATGCCATTACATTCTTATCTGTGTGATGATTCCCCGGTCCTGCAGCTTACACCCCCCTCCTCCTCCTCTCCAGAGTGGGGTAATTCCTGATTAAGATCTTGTCCTCTCCGTACAATAAGCCTTTTTTATTGGATCTGCCACATGAATTCATAAAGACCTGAGTCTGCGGCCGGCAGCTGCCACTCCGGGCAATGACCTTAATATCTACTTGTCATTGGCCCCGGCTAATAATAATAACAGGAGGACGGTCAGATGTGGCGCTGGGGAGTCACTGTCACGGTATTTGCAGGTTTGCTGCCCACTGAGGTCAAGGGACTCCTTCATGGCTGCCGTCAGCACCAGGCACACTTGGGCAAGTGCCAGGGCCCTCATGGCTGGGGGGCCCACTCACCATCAGGGACAGGCAGCCCTGAAAGCGAGGTACTTACTTTATCAAACTACATAGGTCACGCTGGGTGTAGGGAGACACCCAGATACAGTGCGTGACAGTGCACACACGGACCAAGGGTGTTCAGCGCACTACACACAACAACAGACTGGGGAAACACTCGGAGGGACAAATATAAGAGGGGGGTCCTACACGTAGGGAACGGGGGAATGGTGACCTCCTGCACTCACCTGCGGCTGTGCCCTGATCTCCCTACCATCCCTATACGGGTTCTTTAACCCCATCACCAAGCAGGATACCTAGTCCCTTGCTGGCCCTGATGTTAGCCCTCAATAGGAAGATGGCCAGCTGGAGCACTAGTCCCAACCACCACAATAAACAAGACAAGAGGGAAAGGGAAACAAGGCAACTACATGCCTGCTGCCACACTCCTAGGCAGCAGACAGCTTGGCAACGGTCAGCTTCTCCAGAGTAGCTCCTTCTCCAAAAATAAATAGGCCAGGATTTATTTCAATCACCAGCAAGGAATGCTGGAACATATGACCATATAAAGAGGATGAGAGTGATCACAAAGTAGCCACACCTGGAAAGAGACCACAGGAGCATTGCAGCAACAGAAACTGACATTAACTCCAACCCTGCCAAAGGAAAGAAATACGTTTAATATTAAGCCTCAATACAGACATGAGACAAAGCAGTCACAAGTCTCCCGGGGGAGAGAGACCATTGTGACAACAACAAATCTGCAAAGCTTTTGCCTCTGACATCATGGGTGGGGGGGGAGAATTACGGGGTTACTGCACCTTTAATTAATTATTACAAGTTACAACACAACTTTTCTGGATACTTTTACAATTGTTCCACTGCACAATCAACAACATAAAGAGCAGGGGCTTCATTTAAAGCTCAGGGGCCCCGATGTGAAAGCACCAACGGGCCCCAATTATTGCAAATGTTTATAGCATTAGTCTTTTTCTATTGGCTATAGGGACTTTTGGGGCCCCCTAGGCTCCAGGGCCCGATCTAAAATGATACAACTGTAGTCACTGAGACATGAACAGCGGTCACGTGAGTGCGGGTATGTGATATGCAAATGATGCGCCCCCAGGCTATGGGGTACTCGGGAGCCGGGCCGGCGCTGTCTCTCTGGGGTATCACAGTAGTCGTGACCCGGTCCCGTGGCTTGGGATCAGTCCAAAAAGGGGTTATTTACAGGGGATTTGTCGTGATGCCACCCGGGGTATGTGATTAGTAGAACCACCGCTGCCGTATTCCGCAGGGGACAATGACTTGGGGCAGCGTGGATGGTAAGCCCTCTTAAGGTAGGGCTGAGGGTCCCCAGGGCAGGAGTAGTTGTGATGGATGGGCCTGGTGAGGGATTGTACTGGGTGTGGTGCACTTTGCTGCTCCAGCTCCTCTAGCCAGTGTGTGTGGAAAGCAGTCTGTGGCTCCTCAGGTGGGATTCAATACCAACAATGGAAGAAAGCAGTCTCAGGCAGTGGTGAGATTACTGGGTACTTTACTTGGTCTTTCAACAGCAGTTTACACAGCTACAGTTGTTTAGTCCCTTAAACACTTCAGCACTGCTCCGGGTTACTAGGCAGTGCAGCTCAGGTGGCTCCTCCGCGTTGCTCCCTCTAAGTCTACTCAGGTCCTTTTAGTCTCTCCTCTAGTACCTCACCCACGGGTTCAGTCTGGTCATCACTGGCTTTTGGGTGAATGTTTCCCTCACAGTCAGGGTCACCAGTCCTAGTATGACGGCTGTGCTCTTAGACCGTGGTGGTAAGTTAGGCTGCAGGTCATAAAGCACCTGCCCCCCACCGGTGTGTCCTGTGATTAGGGTCTGGATTACCTCTTCAGAGCCGATTCTCTGGTGTCGGCCTAGCCTCCAGTGTCCCAGGTTCAGATATTTGGGCACACCAGGCTCCTTCTCACTCTCACTGTTGCTAAGAGTGCCTCCGGACAGCTAAGATGTGTGCGGCTGCCGGGCCCTTGTCCTCCCACCTTCCTTCAGCTGTGGGGTATCTTTCAGTCTCCCTCCTTCCTGTCACCTCCAGGCTATGGAGTGAGCTTTCTCTCCCCGCGGCTATGCCTCACGGGATTCTGCGCCTCCAGGGAACCCAAAACCTCCTGGGAAGACTCTCTCACTGTTCTGTTCTCTTCTTCTTACTTCCTACTTCTGACTGCCCCTCTGTGTTCCTGGGTTTTTATTGTGTCGGTCTCTCCACCCACTTGTCAGTGCTCACCTACACTCCACCCACTCCTCTTAACACCTGCCACCCCTTGCCCAACCTAGAGTCCTAGGCGTAGGGTCGGTGTGTGCATCCGTGTGTTTGTCAACCGTCTTGCCTTACCTGGCTGCACTTCCCTTTGTGGCCACCTGGTTGCAGGGGCGCCACACAAACTCCCGGCCAGAAGCCCACTAGTGGGTGATAGGGAGAGGGGTAACCCTCTGACATTGACCTGTGTCTGCACCCTAAGCTCCCTACCGGGCCTATACTGGTCCTTCCTCCCATCATGTGCCTAGGTCCTCATTTGCCCTGGACTCGTCATGGTTGGTGTATAGGCCAATGAGGGCCCTGGTCTCATCACTGCAGTAATACAACAAAAGGTAACAGACAGACAGAGGGAAAATACACACAAAAGTATAGAACAAGGGTGGGGAACTCCAGTCCTCAGAGCCGCAAACAGTGCAAGTTTTCAGGATTACCTTTTCATTGCAGAGGGGTTGGAATAAGCACCTGTGCAATACTAAGGAAATCCTGAAAATCTGCACTCTTTGCAGCCCTTGAGTTTCTCCACCCTTGGTATAGAACATCAGACTCCTCAATTACAGTAAAGCACCACAGCTGCAACAGTCACGAAACCACTGCTCCTACCAAAGTGGTCAGTATCAAAAGAGATTCTATCACCGGCATCAGCTGAGAAGACACGTAACTCTTTATAGTGGAGGGGAGAGATCACCAAAAGGCTGCACCTGAGATTAAGGCTTACAAAGAATAACCAGATAGGAAAGAGGCCATAACCACTGCAGCACCAGAAAAAAAATACGTACATGTAAATATAAGTTATAGATCTGCAATGCAAAGTGTTTTAACCTTCAGGTCCCAGACTCCTCGCCAGTCCCCCCTGGGTGGGATACACTCATCACAATGTGCACTGCAGAGAGGGCAGAGACTTTACAATGTGCAGACGGGGGGCACAGAGCACATTACATCAGGGGACGGTTTACACAAAGCTTAGGTGGCGCTCCTGCGGACTGGTCACCACAGTGATGCCTGCACCTACTCCACAGTGTGGTGTCACCATTCCCAGGTGAGAGGGGTCACAAACCCAAGACACATCCAACGCCATCTCAATTCCGGGCTAGAGGATTTGGGCGGACCGTGAGTAGGGAGGGCCCCATCTTCTGGCCAGGAGGAGGGGTTAGCAGAAGGTTGAGAGAGAGAGTCATGATAGGAGGCCCATCTTCTGCAGGAGGAGGGTAGCAGAAGGTTAGAGAGAGAGGATCATGATAGAGGGCCCCATCTTCTGGCCAGGAGGAGGGGTTAGCAGAAGGTTAGAGAGAGAGGAGTCATGAGTAGGGAGGGCCCCATCTTCTGGCCAGGAGGAGGGGTTAGCAGAAGGTTAGAGAGAGAGGAGTCTGAGGAGGGAGGGCCCCATCTTCTGGCCAGGAGGAGGGGTTAGCAGAAGGTTAGAGAGAGAGGAGTCATGAGAGGGAGGGCCCCATCTTCTGGCCAGGAGGAGGGTTAGCGAAGGTTAGAGAGAGAGGAGTCATGAGTAGGGAGGGCCCCTCTCTGGCCAGGAGGAGGAGTTAGCAGAAGGTTAGAGAGAGAGGACTTGTGAGAGGGAGGGCCCCATCTTCTGGCCAGGAGGAGGGTTAGCAGAAGGTTAGAGAGAGAGGAGTCATGAGTAGGGAGGGCCCCATCTTCTGGCCAGGAGGAGGGGTTAGCAGAAATTAGAGAGAGAGGAGTCAGTGAGGAGGGAGGGCCCCATCTTCTGGCCAGGAGGAGGGTTAGCAGAAGGTTAGAGAGAGAGGAGTCATGAGTAGGGAGGGCCCCATCTTCTGGCCAGGAGGAGGGGTTAGGAGAGAGGTTAGAGAGATGAGGAGTTGTTGAGGAGGGAGAGGCGCCCCATCTTCTGGCCAGGAGGAGGGGTTAGCAGAAGGTTAGAGAGAGAGGAGTCATGAGGAGGGGGGGCCCCATCTTCTGGCCAGAAGGAGGGGTTAGCAGAAGGTTAGAGAGAGAGGAGTCGTCAGAAGGGAGGTGTCCGGAGCGGATGCAAGATAGAGAGAGTCCTAGGAGACACGGGAGTGGGGGATCCACCTGTGTGCCCCGAATCCGGACCTGACCCGAGTCAGGTGGAGGGACTGGTTGCCAGAGGGGACTGGCCCCGTTCTGGTGTAGGTACTTTAGGTCCCTCCCAGAAAAACTGGGGGCCACTGTGTCTGCAGGAGCAGGGGTCACAATCTGTGGATAATCCACAGGACGGTGGCTAGACCTATGGTCAGGGGACGTGCCGCTGCAGACGTCCGACAAGGCCCGCAGCCACCAGCCTGGTACCCTGTCCATGAAGGCGCAGCGCAGGCGAGACGAGAATCCAGCGCAGGGAAGAGCAACCTGGGAAGATCCATGAAAGGTGTCTCTGCAGAGCGATCCTGATCTCCTGGGGACTAACCTGGCTGCACTCTGGAGGAGCACAACACCCGGCTGGGTGACTTGCCCGATCAGAGGTAAAGAACTTCACAAACTGTGTATATCTGCTCCTTCTACGCCCTGCGGCCCTCTACTCAGACAGAGCCCCATCCCTGCTATAGACTGTCCACACCATCCCTGAGGCCCCGCTCCACCTGTGGGGAGTGATACCATCCCGGCTGCCCTACCGTCTGCCCCAGCGGCCTCAATCTGCAGCGTCGGCCACCCCCGGCCGAACACCACAGGTGGCGTCACGGATGTTCCCTGTAAATATCCCCTTTACTGCACGCCAGGATCACCGCCACCGTGACCGCTCCAACACAGTCGACCGGCTCGGCTACCGGGTACCCCACGGCCCTGGTGGGCGTCACACTTACCACAATCTTATTTCCCGATCTAGCGCTCAGCTCCTGCCATTACATAACCCCGGAGCCTGTTTTGCCATTTAGACAAACATTAATTTGTCTTTACCCATCCAGGGTGTGCCGCTAACAGACTGCAGCCGGCGGCCAATTATCTATGGAGAAATGTACCCCGGAAAAGAGGATACCGGGATCTGCGAAGGACGGTGCCGGCTCTGAGCTGAGGTCATTGTCTGTGATACAAGTGACATAGATTTACCTTAATAACCAGAATCGGTGCCAGAGATACCGCAGAGGAGACAACGTCACACCATGTTCCTGCAACATCCCAGAAATGACAAAGGCTCAATTCAAAGGAAAGTAGTCATAATACTGCGAATAATTACCAGTACAGACACTAAGAACCAACACCAGAAGAGGGATGAGATCATATGTTACCTCCTGTATTTTCTTCCAGAGCTGCACTCACTATTCTGCTGGTGCAGTCACTGTGTACATACATTACATTACTGATCCTGAGTTACCTCCTGTATTATGCTCCAGAGCTGCACTCACTATTCTGCTGGTGCAGTCACTGTGTACATACATTACATTACTGATCCTGAGTTACCTCCTGTATTATACTCCAGAGCTGCACTCACTATTCTGCTGGTGCAGTCACTGTGTACACACATTACATTACTGATCCTGAGTTGCCTCCTGTATTATACTCCAGAGCTGCACTCACTATTCTGCTGGTGCAGTCACTGTGTACATACATTACATTACTGATCCTGAGTTACCTCCTGTATTATACTCCAGAGCTGCACTCACTATTCTGCTGGTGCAGTCACTGTGTACATACATTACATTACTGATCCTGAGTTACCTCCTGTATTATACTCCAGAGCTGCACTCACTATTCTGCTGGTGCAGTCACTGTGTACATACATTACATTACTGATCCTGAGTTACCTCCTGTATTATACTCCAGAGCTGCACTCACTATTCTGCTGGTGCAGTCACTGTGTACATACATTACATTACTGATCCTGAGTCACCTCCTGTATTATACTCCAGAGCTGCACTCACTATTCTGCTGGTGCAGTCACTGTGTACATACATTACATTACTGATCCTGAGTTACCTCCTGTATTATACTCCAGAGCTGCACTCACTATTCTGCTGGTGCAGTCACTGTGTACATACATTACATTACTGATCCTGAGTTACCTCCTGTATTATACTCCAGAGCTGCACTCACTATTCTGCTGGTGCAGTCACAGTGCACATACATTACATTAGTGATCCTGAGTTACCTCCTGTATTATCCTCTAGAGCTGCACTCACTATTCTGCTGGTGCAGTCACTGTGTACATACATTACATTATTGATCCTGAGTTACCTCCTGTATTATACTCCAGAGCTGCACTCACTATTCTGCTGGTGCAGTCACAGTGCACATACATTACATTACTGGTCCTGAGTTACCTCCTGTATTATACTCCAGAGCTGCACTCACTATTCTGCTGGTGCAGTCACTGTGTACATACATTACATTACTGATCCTGAGTTACCTCCTGTATTATACTCCAGAGCTGCACTCACTATTCTGCTGGTGCAGTCACTGTGCACATACATTACTATTACTGATCCTGAGTTACCTCCTGTATTATACTCCAGAGCTGCACTCACTATTCTGCTGGTGCAGTCACTGTGTACACACATTACATTACTGATCCTGAGTTACCTCCTGTATTATACTCCAGAGCTGCACTCACTATTCTGCTGGTGCAGTCACTGTGCACATACATTACATTACTGATCCTGAGTTACCTCCTGTATTATACTCCAGAGCTGCACTCACTATTCTGCTGGTGCAGTCACTGTGCACATACATTACATTACTGATCCTGAGTTACCTCCAGTATTATCTCCAGAGCTGCACTCACTATTCTGCTGGTGCAGTCACTGTGTACATACATTACATTACTGATCCTGAGTCACCTCCTGTATTATACTCCAGAGCTGCACTCACTATTCTGCTGGTGCAGTCACTGTGTACATACATTACATTACTGATCCTGAGTTACCTCCTGTATTATACTCCAGAGCTGCACTCACTATTCTGCTGGTGCAGTCACTGTGTACATACATTACATTACTGATCCTGAGTTACCTCCTGTATTATACTCCAGAGCTGCACTCACTATTCTGCTGGTGCAGTCACAGTGCACATACATTACATTAGTGATCCTGAGTTACCTCCTGTATTATCTCTTAGAGCTGCACTCACTATTCTGCTGGTGCAGTCACTGTGTACATACATTACATTACTGATCCTGAGTTACCTCCTGTATTGTACTCCAGAGCTGCACTCACTATTCTGCTGGTGCAGTCACAGTGCACATACATTACATTACTGGTCCTGAGTTACCTCCTGTATTATACTCCAGAGCTGCACTCACTATTCTGCTGGTGCAGTCACTGTGTACATACATTACATTACTGATCCTGAGTTACCTCCTGTATTATACTCCAGAGCTGCACTCACTATTCTGCTGGTGCAGTCACTGTGCACATACATTACATTACTGATCCTGAGTTACCTCCTGTATTATACTCCAGAGCTGCACTCACTATTCTGCTGGTGCAGTCACTGTGCACATACATTACATTACTGATCCTGAGTTACCTCCAGTATTATACTCCAGAGCTGCACTCACTATTCTGCTGGTGCAGTCACTGTGCACATACATTACATTACTGATCCTGAGTTACCTCCTGTATTATACTCCAGAGCTGCACTCACTATTCTGCTGGGTGCAGTCACTGTGTCCATACATTACATTACTGATCCTGAGTTACCTCCTGTATTATACTCCAGAGCTGCACTCACTATTCTGCTGGTGCAGTCACTGTGTACATACATTACATTACTGATCCTGAGTTACCTCCTGTATTATACTCCAGAGCTGCACTCACTATTCTGCTGGTGCAGTCACTGTGTACATACATTACATTACTGATCCTGAGTTACCTCGTGTATTATACTCCAGAGCTGCACTCACTATTCTGCTGGTGCAGTCACTGTGTACATACATTACATTACTGATCCTGAGTTACCTCCTGTATTATACTCCAGAGCTGCACTCTCTATTCTGCTGGTGCAGTCACTGTGTACATACATTACATTACTGATCCTGAGTTACCTCCTGTATTATACTCCAGAGCTGCTCTCACTATTCTGCTGGTGCAGTCACTGTGTACATACATTACTGATCCTGAGTTACCTCCTGTATTATACTCCAGAGCTGCACTCACTATTCTGCTGGTGCAGTCACTGTGTACATACATTACATTACTGATCCTGAGTTACCTCCTGTATTATACTCCAGAGCTGCACTCACTATTCTGCTGGTGCAGTCACTGTGTACATACATTACATTACTGATCCTGAGTTACCTCCTGTATTATACTCCAGAGCTGCACTCACTATTCTGCTGGTGCAGTCACTGTGTACATACATTACATTACTGATCCTGAGTTACCTCCTGTATTATACTCCAGAGCTGCACTCACTATTCTGCTGGTGCAGTCACTGTGTACATACATTACATTACTGATCCTGAGTTACCTCCTGTATTATACTCCAGAGCTGCACTCACTATTCTGCTGGTGCAGTCACTGTGTACATACATTACATTACTGATCCTGAGTTACCTCCTGTATTATACTCCAGAGCTGCACTCACTATTCTGCTGGTGCAGTCACTGTGTACATACATTACATTACTGATCCTGAGTTACCTCCTGTATTATCCTCCAGAGCTGCACTCACTATTCTGCTGGTGCAGTCACTGTGTACATACATTACATTACTGATCCTGAGTTACCTCCTGTATTATACTCCAGAGCTGCACTCACTATTCTGCTGGTGCAGTCACTGTGTACATACATTACATTACTGATCCTGAGTTACCTCCTGTATTATACTCCAGAGCTGCACTCACTATTCTGCTGGTGCAGTCACTGTGTACATACATTACATTACTGATCCTGAGTTACCTCCTGTATTATACTCCAGAGCTGCACTCACTATTCTGCTGGTGCAGTCACTGTGTACATACATTACATTACTGATCCTGAGTTACCTCCTGTATTATACTCCAGAGCTGCACTCACTATTCTGCTGGTGCAGTCACTGTGTACATACATTACTGATCCTGAGTTACCTCCTGTATTATACTCCAGAGCTGCACTCACTATTCTGCTGGTGCAGTCACTGTGTACATACATTACATTACTGATCCTGAGTTACCTCCTGTATTATACTCCAGAGCTGCACTCACTATTCTGTTGATGTGGTGATATACAGGTCACCATATCAGGGGTAGTGGAGACTTCAGCCTCTTTCTGGAGGTGATGAGTCCTTCATACTGTGGCGTCCTCTGTCCTCGTTGCACTTGGGGTCCCCCCCACCCCTGCTCTGCAGCTGACGGGACTTTGTTTTTCTGATTATTACCTTGTAAAATAAAGTGCAGAGCCGAGGACGGAGCTTTTATTAGTTCTCAGCAAATAAAACTTTAAAGTCGCGTCTCTGAGCGCAGGTTACTTCGGCCATAAAAATAATTGTCTCCCCCCATTGGCTCCGCTGTGGATTGTGACCTGAATCGTCTCTGGGACTTTGTGTTCAGAGTTTTCTCCTGCCGTCTGTTCTCCGCCTTATCTATCCTCCGCCTCCGTCCGTCCTTTGCCCACGGCCATCCTCCTCCTCTGGCCGTCCTCCGCCCCTGTCCGTCCTCCACCTCCATCCTTCCTCCGCCTCCGGCCGTCCTCCTCCTCCTTCTGTCCTCTGCCTATGTCCGTCCTCCTCCTCCGTCCGTCCTCCGCCTATGTCCGTCCTCCTCCTCCGTCCGTCCTCCGCCCCTGTCCGTCCTCCACCTCCATCCTTCCTCCGCCTCTGTCCGTCCTCCGCCTCCATCCTTCCTCCACCTCCGGTCGTCCTCCTCCTCTGGCCGTCCTCTGCCTCCGGCCGTCCTTCTCCGGCCTGTCCTCCGTCCCACTGTCCGTCCTCCTCCTCCGTCCGTCCTCCGCACTGTCCGTCACTCACCCTCCTTCCATACCTCGCCGCCTCCGGCCGTCCTCCTCCCTCTCTGTCCTCCGCCTATGTCCGTCCTCCTAACGCTCCAGTCCGTCCTCCGCCTATGTCCGTCCTCCTCCTTCGTACGTCTCCGCCCGTGTCCGTCTCCACCTCCATCCTTCCTCCGCCTCTGTTCCGTTCCTCCGCCTCCATCCTTCCTCCGGCCTTCGGCACTCACTCCTCCTCTGGTCCGTCTCCGCCTTTGTCGTACTCCTCCTCCGTCCGTTCTCCGCCCCTGTCCGTCCTCCACTCCATCCTTTCTCCTCACGCCCTCCGTGGCAGCCTCTTCTCAACTCGGTCCTCCGCCTATGGGGTGACGTCCTCATCCTCCGTCCGTCCTACGCCTATGGGGGGGGTGGGGGGGTCCGTCCTCCTCCGTCCGTCCTCGCCCTGTCCTTCTACTCCACCACGACATCTTCTCCACCTCTTATCCGTCCTCCTGCCTCCCATCCTTCCTC
>JARQOC010000011.1:4997821-5019332 GCA_033576535.1 Allobates femoralis
CTCTGATCCTGGCCGTTCTCCTCTTCAATTCTGCAACCGTTCTCCTCTCTGATCCTGCGGCCGTTCTCCTCTCGACCTGCGCCGTTCTCCTCTCTGATCCTCGGCCGTTCTCCTGTCCTGCGGCCGTTCTCCTCTCTGAATCCTGCAGGCCGTTCTCCTGTCCTGTCCCGTGGCCGTTCTCCTCTCTGATCCTGCAGTTCTTATCTCCAATTCTGCGGCTGTTCTCCTCTCCGATCATGCGGCCGTTCTCCTCTCCCATCCTGCGGCTGTTCTCCTTTCCCATCCTGCGGCCGTTCTCTTCTCCGATCCTGCGGCCGTTCTCATTTCTGATCCTGTGGCCATTGTCCTCTCTGATCCTGCAGCCGTTCTCCTCTTCGATCCTGCGGCCGTTCTCTTCTCCGATCCTGTGGCCGTTCTCCTCTTCGATCCTGCGGCCGTTCTCTTCTCCGATCCTGTGGTAGTACTCCTCTCCAATCCTGCGGCCGTTCTCTTCTCCGATCCTGCGGCCGTTCTCCTCTCCAATCCTGC
This sequence comes from Allobates femoralis, assembly GCA_033576535.1. Lineage (NCBI taxonomy): Eukaryota > Metazoa > Chordata > Amphibia > Anura > Aromobatidae > Allobates > Allobates femoralis. Next base: position 4,998,350 of record JARQOC010000011.1, read on the forward strand.
AGCCATTCTCGTCTCCAATCCTTCGGCCGTTCTCGTCTCCGATCCTGCAGCAGTTCTCTTCTCCAATCCTGCGGCGTTCTCTCCAATTCTGCAGCCGTTATCCTTTCTGATCCTCCAGTCATTCTCCTCTCCGATCCTGCAGTCATTCTCCTCTCCGATCCTGTTGTGGCCGTTCTCTTCTCTGATCCTGCGGCCGTTCTCTTCTCTGATCCTGCGGCCGTTCTCTTCTCTGATCCTGCGGCAGTTCTCCTCTCCCATCCTGCGGCCGTTCTCTTCTCCAATCCTGCGGCCGTTCTCCTCTCCGATCCTGCGGCCGTTCTCCTCTCCGATCCTGCGGCCGTTCTCCTCTCCGATCCTGCGGCCGTTCTCCTCCGATCCTGCGGCCGTTCTCTTCTCCAATCCTGCGGCAGTTCTCCTCTCCGATCCTGCGGCCATTCTCCGCTCTGATCCTGCGGCAGTTCTCCTCTCCGATCCTGCGGCCGTTCTCTTCTCCAATCCTGCGGCCGTTCTCTTCTCTGATCCTGCGGCAGTTCTCCTCTCCGATCCTGCGGCCGTTCTGTTCTCCAATCCTGCGGCTGTTCTCCTCTCCATCCGATCCTGCGGCGTTCTCTCTTCTGGCCTGGAGGCGCTAGTCTAGTTGCTGTGGGTTGTGTGGGGAGTTAACCCTTTGTGGTGTTACTGTGGCACATTAACCCCTGGGGTGCCACAAGAACACCCGCAAGACCAGAAAGAGAGGAGAATGACCGCAAGATTGGAGAAAACGACCACAGGATCGGAGAGGAGAACGGCTGCAGGATAGCAGAGAACACCTGCAGGATCGGAGAAAACATCTGCAGGATCAGAGAGGAGATCAACCACAGGATCAGAGAGGAGAACAATCACAGGATCGGAGAAGAGAACGGCCGCAGGATTGGCAAAGATAATACCCACAGGATCGGAGAGGATGGCACCCACAGGATCAGAGAGAACATCCGCAGAATCAGAGAGGAGAACAAATGTAAGATCAGAGAGGAGAGTGTCTGCAGGATCGGAGAGGAGAACGGACGCAGGATCGCAGAGGAGAACAACCGCAGGATTGAAGAGAACACCGGCAGGATCGGAGACAATATCCGCAGGATCGCAGAGGAAAAGGACCGCAGGATCGTAGAGGAGAACAGCCGTAGGATTGGCGAAGATAACACCCGCAGGATCGGAGAGGAGAACACCCACAGAATCAGAGAGAACATCTGCAGGATGGGAGAAGAGAACACCCGCAGGATCAGAAAGAACATCTGCAAGATTGAAGAGGAGAACGATCGCAGGATTGGAGAGAACGACCACAGAATAAGAGAGGAGAACACCCATAGGATCGGAAAGGAGAATGGTTGCAGGATAGCAGAGGAGAAGACCCGCAGGATCGGCGAGAACATCCGCAGGATCGGAGAGAACGACCGCAAGATCGCAGAGGAGAACAGCTGCAGGATCAAAAAGGAGAATGGTTACAGGATCGCAGAGGAGAACGACCACAAGATCAGAGAGGAGAACAGTCGCAGTATCAGAGAGAACATCCGCAGGATCGGAGAGGAGAACACCCGCAGGATCAGAGAGGAGAACAGTCGCAGTATCAGAAAGAACATCCGCAAGATTAAAGAGGAGAACGATCGCAGGATCAGAGAGAACAGTCGCAGTATCAGAGAGAACATCCGCAGGATCGGAGAGGAGAACACCCGCAGGATCAGAAAGAACATCCGCAAGATTAAAGAGGAGAACGATCGCAGGATTGGAAAGAACGACCACAGGAACGGAAAGGAGAACGGCTGCAGGATAGCAGAGGAGAACACATTGTAGAATGGCCGCGGGATCGGAGAGGAGAACAACCACAGGATCGGAGAGGAGAACAACCGCAGGATCAGAGAAAAGAACACCTGCAGGATTCGAGACAACATCTGTAGGGTCAGAGAGGAGAACGACTGCAGGATTGGAGACAACGGCTGCAGTATCGGAGAGGAGCACGACTGCAGAATCGGAGAGGAGAATGACCACAGCATCAGGGAGGAAAATGACTGCAGGATCAGAGAAGCGAACACCCGCAGGATTGGAGAGAACATCCGCGGGGTCAGAGAGGAGAACGACCGCAGGATCAAAGAGGAAAATAGCTGCTGGGTCGGAGAGGAGAACAGCCGCAGGATTGGAGAGGAGAACGGCTGCAGGATCAGAAAGAACATCTGCATGATCGGAGAGGAGAATGGCTGCCGGGCCAGAGAGGAGAACGGCTGCAGGATCAGAGACGAGAACGACCACAGGATCAGAGAGGAGAGCGACCACAGGATTGGAGAGGAGAACGACCACAGGATCGGAGAGGAAAACAGCTGCAGGATGGCAGAGGAGAACACCCGCAGGATCGGAGAGGAGAAGGGTTGCAGGATTGGAGAGGAGAACGACAGTAGGATCGGAGAGGAAACAGCTGCAGGATAGCAGAGGAGAACGAAAGTAGGATCGGAGAGAACGGCCGCATGATCATAGAGGAGAACGGTCGCAGGATTGGAAAGAACGACCACAGGATCGGAAAGGAGAACGGCTGCAGGATAGCAGAGAACACATTGTAGAATGGCCGCGGGATAGGAGAGGAGAACGACCGCAGGATCAGAGAGAAGAACACCTGCAGGATTCGAGACAACATCTGTAGGGTCTGAGAGGAGAACGACTGCAGGATTGGAGAGAACGGCTGCAGGATCGGAGAGGAGCACGACTGCAGAATCGGAGAGGGAGAATGACCGCAGGATCAGAGAGGAAAATGACTGCAGGATCAGAGAAGAGAACACCCGCAGGATCGGAGAGAACATCCGCAGGATCGGAGAGAACATCCACAGGATCAGAGAGGAGAACGACCGCAGGATCGGAGAGGAGAACGACCACAGGATCGGAGAGGAGAACAGCTGCAGGATAGCAGAGGAGAACGACCACAGGATCGGAGAGAACACCCGCAGGATCGTAGAGGAGAACGGCTGCAGGATCGGAGAGGAGAACGACAGTAGGATCGGAGAGAACGGCCGCAGGATCAGAGGGAGAACGGCTGCAGGATCGAAGAGAAGAACGGCCGCAGGATCAGAGATTGGGCCACAGAGACTGCACAGGGGGCACAGAGGCCACAGGTGGGCCACAGAGAGCACACAGGGGGGCACAGGGAGCACACAGGGGGGCCACAGAGAGCACACAGGGGGGGCACAGGGAGCACACAGGGGGCCACAGAGAGCGCACGGGGGGGCACAGAGAGTGCACATGGGGAACACAGAGACTGCACAGAGTGGTCCGTAAAGAGCGCCCAGAGGGGGCCACAAAGAGCGCACAAGGGGGTCACAGAGGGGGACAAAAAACACAAAGGGGACCACAGATAGCCACAGGGGGCCACTAAGAGCAGACAGAAGGGGCACAGACACCACATAAGTGAGTACAAAGTCCGCACCTCCTGGTGTGATAGCACCGCACCCACATCTAGTGTATGACATAGGTATAATTCTGTGCTATATGTGAATCTATAGATTTTCTTATTTTGAATACATTTGTTGGTTTTTGTTGTAATTTGTGTAGATGAGGGATGTGACATTTGTGATATGTTAAACATGTTCAAAAAATTTAATAAAAATAATTTAAATAGGAATGTTGACATCCACCCAACCGAGACTTTATAAATGAAACAGGTTTTACTCATTTTTCTTTTTTCGTAAAGTTAATGTGCAAAACTCTGCTTCTGTTCACACTGGTGCACCCGCTGCTTCCCACAATGCACCCGCTGCTTCCCACAATGCACCCGCTGCTTCCCACAATGCACCCGTTGCTTCCACAATGCACCCGCTGCTTCCCACAATGCACCCACTGCTTCCCACAAAGCACCCGCTGCTTCCCACAATGCACCCGCTGCTTCCCACAATGCACCCGCTACTTCCCACAATGCACCTGCTGCTTCCCACAATGCACCCACTGCTTCCCACAATGCACCCGCTACTTCCCACAATGCACCTGCTGCTTCCCACAATGCACCCGCTGCTTCCCACAATGCACCCGCTGCTTCCCACAATGCACCCGCTGCTTCCCACAATGCACCTGCTGCTTCCCACAATGCACCCGCTGCTTCCCACAATGCACCCGCTGCTTCCCACAATGCACCTGCTGCTTCTCACAATGCACTGCTCATTCATGAGCAAGAATGCAGCAGAATTGGGAATGCAGCTCTGGAGTTGAAGTTTAAGGCCATGTGCACACGTGGAGTTTTCTTTTAAGGTGCTCAAAACTGAAGGTACCGCCACACGTAGCAATATTGCCGCCATATGGCTGATAATTTGACGTGAGCGCGCACGTTCCGGGCTTTTTTTTGCACATCGCCGTCACCCTGTCACACATAGTCATCTTGCGTGCGATGTTCGGCGATCCTACGTTCCGGAAATTGCCTGCCGCAGACCGGAAGCAATTTCACATAGCCACATCGCTGCCAAATCTGCCCGTCACACTCCTCCACCTCATCAGTGATGTGGGCGCACAGTGTGAGCGCGGCGAGGAGACAGGCGTGCCAGGGTGTTGTACACCGCGCCCCTACCACTCCGATTGGGCAACACAACTGCGTCACCATTGATCAGCCTTGTCCGGACGTCTGCCCACTACATGACGCATGTGTCCTTTCTACTATATCGCGATTCAAATATGGCGCCTTAGCCATGGCCAGCCAATGGGAACGCAGGAGAGACCACTAATCTCGGCAGACGGGGCGCGTCTAACAGAACGCTCAGGCACGCCTATAGAATTGCTTCAAGATGGCCTGAGCTCGCTTTCTACATCGCTATCGCCCTGTCACACGCCATGATCCGCTGAAATCGCCTGGTGGTTATTGGCTGATTTCTCAGCAATGCAGGGCGATCAGGCGACGCTCCACCAGTGATTTCTCGCTGTTAAATCTCCCTGTCTCACGCCACCACGCACAGGCGATGTGGTGTCCACATCCCCGAAATACACACATTTATGGTGATATGGAAGCCATATTGTCACGTGTGACGGTACCTTAAGGGCACCGTCACACGCGCCAATATTGCTAGGAATGTCACTGGCAATTTACTGGTTGCAGTGAAATCATGGACACATTGTTACATTTGTACACAGCAACAAAATAGAACAATGTGTCCATGATTTCACTGCAACCAGCAAATTGCCAGTGAAATTCCTAGAAACGTTGCCGCGTATAAAGGTACATTAAGAGTTTTCTAGTGTAAAACTTTGCAAGAAACTTTTTTTTCTCTTTGCCAGGATTTTTTTGTTTTATTTTTTTCAAAACATGAAACAGACAAAAAGTCTGAACAGAAAAAGCTAATTAGTTTTACTACCGTGTTTCCCCGAAAGTAAGACAGTGTCTTACATTCTTTTTGCCTCCAATAGTCCCACTATGTCTTACTTTCGGGGTATGTCTTATATTGTAAAAAAAAAAAAAAAAAAAGCAAGTCCCCATGCAATGTACCGTATGGGGACTTGCCGCGATTGCGCCACAAGTGTACCGCAAGTTAAGGAAACTTTACATGGTGCATTTTGTGAATTGCATACTTGGTACCGTAATGGCGATCGGATCGATTCCTCTGCAGTGCTGGGTAGAGGTGTGGCTTCTTCTTCCTCATGCAGGAGCCGCTGGGCCAATCAGAGGGGCTGCAGAGACTTCAGGCCGGGCGGGGGACACAGAGGAGCGCTGGGCCAATCAGAGGGGCCGCAGAGACTTCAGGCCGGGCGGGGGACACAGAGGAGCACTGGGCCAATCAGAGGGGCCGCAGAGACTTCAGGCCGGGGGGGGACACAGAGGAGGTACTGGGCCAATCAGTGGGGCAGCGGTGACGTCAGGCCGGGCACACACAGGTAACCCCATACCACCAGCAGCTGCACATGAGGGCACTGAGGCTGCGTGTTTTTGTATGTTGTCCATGGTCCTGATGGACAATGGACAACATTACCGCTGCTCTCGCGGCCTCCACATCCCTCCGCTCCAGATCCGTCCGCATCCCGCTCTAACTGTCTGCATCCGCTCTAACCGGCCGAATCCCGCTCTAACCGTCTGCATCCCGTGTGTTAATGCAGCAAAAGGTACGGTACTATGGTACTGTATACGGTGGCTCAGTGGTTAGCACTGTATATGGTGGCTCAGTGGTTAGCACTGTATATGGTGGCTCAGTGGTTAGCACTGTATATGGTGGCTCAGTGGTTAGCACTGTATATGGTGGCTCAGTGGTTAGCACTGTATATGGTGGCTCAGTGGTTAGCACTGTATATGGTGGCTCAGTGGTTAGCACTGTTATGGTGGCTCAGTGGTTAGCACTGTATATGGTGGCTCAGTGGTTAGCACTGTATATGGTGGCTCAGTGGTTAGCACTGTATATGGTGGCTCAGTGGTTAGCACTGTATAGGTGGCTCAGTGGTTAGCACTGTATGGTGGCTCAGTGGTTAGCACTGTATGGTGGCTCAGTGGTTAGCACTGTATGGTGGCTCAGTGGTTAGCACTGTATATGGTGGCTCAGTGGTTTAGCACTGTATATGGTGGCTCAGTGGTTAGCACTGTAGGTGGCTCGTGGTTCACTGTTAGGTGGCTCAGTGGTTAGCACTGTATATGGTGGCTCAGTGGTTAGCACTGTATATGGTGGCTCAGTGGTTAGCACTGTATGGTGGCTCAGTGGTTAGCACTGTATATGGTGCTCAGTGGTTAGCACTGTATGGTGGCTCAGTGGTTAGCACTGTTATGGTGGCTCAGTGGTTAGCACTGATATGGTGGCTCAGTGGTTAGCACTGTATGGTGGCTCAGTGGTTAGCACTGTATATGGTGGCTCAGTGGTTAGCACTGTATATGGTGGCTCAGTGGTTAGCACTGTATATGGTGGCTCAGTGGTTAGCACTGTATATGGTGGCTCAGTGGTTAGCACTGTATATGGTGGCTCAGTGGTTAGCACTGTATATGGTGGCTCAGTGGTTAGCACTGTATATGGTGGCTCAGTGGTTAGCACTGTATTGGTGGCTCAGTGGTTAGCACTGTATGGTGGCTCAGTGGTTAGCACTGTATATGGTGGCTCAGTGGTTAGCACTGTATATGGTGGCTCAGTGGTTAGCACTGTATATGGTGGCTCAGTGGTTAGCACTGTATATGGTGGCTCAGTGGTTAGCCACTGTATATGGTGGCTCAGTGGTTAGCACTGTTATGGTGGCTCAGTGGTTAGCACTGTATTGGTGGCTCATGTGGTTAGCACTGTATAGGTGGTGCTCAGTGGTTAGCACTGATATGGTGGCTCAGTGGTTAGCACTGTATAGGTGGCTCAGTGGTTAGCACTTATAGGGGCTCAGTGGTTAGCACTATTGGTGGCTCAGTGGTTAGCACTGATATGTGCTCAGTGGTTAGCACTGTATATGTGGTCAGGTAGCCTGATGGTGGCTCAGTGGTTAGCACTGTTATGGTGGCTCAGTGGTTAGCCTGAATAGGTGGCTCAGTGGTTAGCACTGTATGGGCTGGACCTAATGGCTCGGTTAGCACTGATATGGTGGCTCAGTGGTTAGCACTGTATGTGGTGGCTCAGTGGTAGCACTGGATATGGTGGCTCAGTGTTAGCACTATAGGTGGCTCAGTGGTTACACGAAGGTAGCATCGGAGGTGGCTCAGTGGGACACTGTATAGAGTGGCTCAGTGGTTAGCACTGATTGGCCGTGGCTCGAGTGGTGTTAGCCTGGTCCTATGGTGGCTCATGGTACACTGTAACGGTGCTCAGTGGTTAGCACTGTTGATGGTGCTCAGTGGTCTATGCCACTGCATATACCGGTTGGCCTCAGTGGTTAGCACGTATAGGTGGCGTCAGTGGTTAGCACTGTATACGGTGGCTCAGTGGTTAGCACTGTATATGGTGGCTCAGTGGTTAGCACTGTATATGGTGGCTCAGTGGTTAGCACTGTATATGGTGGCTCAGTGGTTAGCACTGTATATGGTGGCTCAGTGGTTAGCACTGTATATGGTGGCTCAGTGGTTAGCACTGTATATGGTGGCTCAGTGGTTAGCACTGTATGGTGGCTCAGTGGTTAGCACTGTATATGGTGGCTCAGTGGTTAGCACTGTATATGGTGGCTCAGTGGTTAGCACTGTATATGGTGGCTCAGTGGTTAGCACTGTATATGGTGGCTCAGTGGTTAGCACTGTATATGGTGGCTCAGTGGTTAGCACTGTATATGGTGGCTCAGTGTTAGCACTGTATAGGTGGCTCAGTGGTTAGCACTGTATATGGTGGCTCAGTGGTTAGCACTGTATGGTGGCTCAGTGGTTAGCACTGTATATGGTGGCTCAGTGGTTAGCACTGTATGGTGGCTCAGTGGTTAGCACTGTATGGTGGCTCAGTGGTTAGCACTGTATATGGTGGCTCAGTGGTTAGCACTGTATATGGTGGCTCAGTGGTTAGCACTGTATATGGTGGCTCAGTGGTTAGCACTGTATGGTGGCTCAGTGGTTAGCACTGTATATGGTGGCTCAGTGGTTAGCACTGTATTATGGTGGCTCAGTGGTTAGCACTGTATATGGTGGCTCAGTGGTTAGCACTGTATATGGTGGCTCAGTGGTTAGCACTGTATATGGTGGCTCAGTGGTTAGCACTGTATATGGTGGCTCAGTGGTTAGCACTGTATGTGGCTCAGTGGTTAGCACTGATATGGTGGCTCAGTGGTTATGCACTGTATATGGTGGCTCAGTGGTTAGCACTGTATATGGTGGCTCAGTGGTTAGCACTGTATATGGTGGCTCAGTGGTTAGCACTGTATATGGTGGCTCAGTGGTTAGCACTGTATATGGTGGCTCAGTGGTTAGCACTGTATATGGTGGCTCAGTGGTTAGCACTGTATAGGTGGCTCAGTGGTTAGCACTGTATAGGTGGCTCAGTGGTTAGCACTGTATATGGTGGCTCAGTGGTTAGCACTGTATGGTGGCTCAGTGGTTAGCACTGTATGATGGCTCAGTGGTTAGCACTGTATATGGTGGCTCAGTGGTTAGCACTGTATATGGTGGCTCAGTGTTAGCACTGTATATGGTGGCTCAGTGGTTAGCACTGTTTATGATGGCTCAGTGGTTAGCACTGTATATGGTGGCTCAGTGGTTAACACTGTATATGGTGGCTCAGTGGTTAGCACTATGTGGTGGCTCAGTGGTTAGCACTAATGTGGCTCAGTGGTTAGCACTGTATATGGTGGCTCAGTGGTTAGCACTGTATGGTGGCTCAGTGGTTAGCACTATATGGTGGCTCAGTGGTTAGCACTATATGGTGGCTCAGTGGTTAGCACTGTATGGTGGCTCAGTGGTTAGCACTGTATACGGTGGCTCAGTGGTTAGCACTGTATACGGTGGCTCAGTGGTTAGCACTGTATGGTGGCTCAGTGGTTAGCACTGTATAGGTGGCTCAGTGGTTAGCACTGTATATGGTGGCTCAGTGGTTAGCACTGTATATGGTGGCTCAGTGGTTAGCACTGTATATGGAGGCTCAGTGGTTAGCACTGTATGGTGGCTCAGTGGTTAGCACTGTATATGGTGGCTCAGTGGTTAGTACTGTATATGGTGGCTCATGGGTTAGTACTGTATATGGTGGCTCAGTGGTTAGCACTGTATGGTGGCTCAGTGGTTAGCACTGTATATAGTGGCTCAGTGGTTAGCACTGTATATGGTGGCTCAGTGGTTAGCACTGTATGGTGGCTCAGTGGTTAGCACTGCATATGGTGCCTCAGTGGTTAGCACTGTATGGAGGCTCAGTGGTTAGCACTGTATACGGTGGCTCAGTGGTTAGCACTGTATATGGTGGCTCAGTGGTTAGCACTGTATATGGTGGCTCAGTGGTTAGCACTGTATATGGTGGCTCAGTGGTTAGCACTGTATATGGTGGCTCAGTGGTTAGCACTGTATGGTGGCTCAGTGGTTAGCACTGCATATGGTGCCTCAGTGGTTAGCACTGTATGGAGGCTCAGTGGTTAGCACTGTATACGGTGGCTCAGTGGTTAGCACTGTATATGGTGGCTCAGTGGTTAGCACTGTATATGGTGACTCAGTGGGTAGCACTGTATATGGTGGCTCAGTGGTTAGCACTATATGGTGGCTCAGTGGTTAGCACTGTATATGGTGGCTCAGTAGTTAGCACTGTATACGGTGGCTCAGTGGTTAGCACTGTATATGGTGGCTCAGTGGTTAGCACTGTATGGTGGCTCAGTGGTTAGCACTGTATGATGGCTCAGTGGTTAGCCTGTATGGTGGCTCAGTGGTTAGCACTGTATATGGTGGCTCAGTGGTTAGCACTGTATATGGTGGCTCAGTGGTTAGCACTGATATGGTGGCTCAGTGGTTAGCACTGTATTGGTGGCTCAGTGGTTAGCACTGTATATGGTGGCTCAGTGGTTAGCACTGTATATGGTGGCTCAGTGGTATAGCACTGTATATGGTGGCTCAGTGGTTAGCACTGTATATGGTGGCTCAGTGGTGTTAGCACTGTATATGGTGGCTCAGTGGTTAGCACTGTATAGGCTCAGTGGTTAGCACTGTATATGGTGGCTCAGTGGTTAGCACTGTATGGTGCTCAGTGGTTAGCACTGTAATGGGCTCAGTGTTAGCACTGTATGGTGGCTCAGTGTTAGCATGTATAGGTGGCTCAGTGGTAGCACTGTATGTGGCTCAGTGGTTGCACTGTAATGTGGCTCAGTGGTTAGCACAGTATATGGTGGCTCAGTGGTTAGCACTGTATATGGTGCTCAGGTTAGCACTGTATTGGTGGTCAGTGGTTAGCACTGTATATGGTGCTCAGTGGTTAGCACTGTATTGGTGGCTCAGTGGTTAGCACTGTATTGGTGGTAGTGGTTAGCACTGTATATGGTGCTCAGTGGTTAGCACTGTATGTGGCTCAGTGGTAGCACTGTATTGGTGGCTCGTGGTTAGCATGTATAGGTGGCTCAGTGGTTAGCACTGATACGGTGCTCTGGTTAGCACTGTAATGGTGGCTCAGTGGTTAGCACTGTATGGGCTCAGTGGTACATGTATGCTCAGGTTAGCATGTATAGGTGGCCTGGTTAGCATGTATGGGCTCAGTGGTTAGCACTGTATATGTGGCTCAGTGGTTAGACTGTATGGTGGCTCGTGGTTAGCATGTATATGTGGCTCAGTGGTTAGCACTGTATGGTGGCTCAGTGGTAGCACTGTATATGGTGGCTCAGTGTTAGTTGTATGGTGGCTCAGTGTTAGCACTGTATTGGTGGCTCAGTGGTTGCATGTATGGTGGCTCAGTGGTTAGCACAGTATGGTGGCTCAGTGGTTAGCACTGTATTGGTGGCTCAGTGGTTAGCACTGTATATGTGGCTCAGTGTTAGCACGTATGGTGGCTCAGTGGTTAGCACTGTTATGGTGGCTCAGTGGTTAGCACTGTATGGGGTCATGGTTAGCACTGTATATGGTGGCTCAGTGGTTAGCACTGTATGTGGCTCAGTGGTTAGCACGTATGGTGGCTCAGTGTTAGCACTGTATGGTGCTGGGTTAGCACGTATGGGGTCAGTGGTTAGCACGTATGGTGGCTCAGTGGTTAGCACTGTATAGGTGGCTCAGTGGTTAGCACTGTATGGTGGCTCAGTGTTGCACTGTATATGGTGCTCAGTGGTTAGCACTGTATATGGTGGCTCAGTGTTAGCACTGTATATGGTGGCTCAGTGGTTAGCATTGTATATGGTGGCTCAGTGGTTAGCACTGTATATGTGGCTCAGTGGTTAGCACTGTATATGGTGGCTCAGTGGTTAGCACTGTATATGGTGGCTCAGTGGTTAGCACTGTAATGTGGCTCAGGGTTAGCATGTATAGGTGGCTCATGGTTAGCATTGTATATGTGGTCAGTGGTTAGCACTGTATATGGTGGCTCAGTGTTAGCACTGTTATGGTCTCAGTGGTTAGCACTGTATGGTGGCTCAGTGGTTAGCACTGTATGGTGGCTCAGTGGTTAGCATGTATATGTGGCTCAGTGGTTGCACTGTATATGGTGGCTCAGTGGTTAGCACTGTATGGTGGCTCAGTGGTTAGCACTGTTATGTGGCTCAGTGGTTAGCACTATATGGTGGCTCAGTGGTTAGCACTGTATGTGGCTCAGTGGTTAGCACTGTTGGTGGCTCAGTGGTTAGCACTGTATATGGTGGCTCAGTGGTTAGCCTATATGGTGGCTCAGTGGTTAGCACTGTATAGGTGCTCAGTGGTTAGCACTGTATAGGTGGCTCAGTGGTTAGCACTGTATATGGTGGCTCAGTGGTTAGCACTGTATGGTGGCTCAGTGTTAGCACTGTATATGGTGGCTCAGTGGTTAGCACTGTATGGTGGCTCAGTGGTTAGCACTGTATGTGGCTCAGTGGTTAGCACTGTATATGGTGGCTCAGTGGTTAGCACTGTATATGGTGGCTCAGTGGTTAGCACTGTAATGTGGCTCAGTGTTAGCACTGTATAGGTGCTCAGTGGTTAGCACTGTATAGGTGGCTCAGTGGTTAGTGTATGGTGGTCATGGTTAGCACTGTATGGTGGCTCAGTGGTTAGCACTGTATATGGTGGCTCAGTGGTTAGCACTGTATATGGTGGCTCAGTGGTTAGCACTGTATATGGTGGCTCAGTGGTTAGCACTGTATGGTGCTCAGTGGTTAGCACTGTATATGGTGGCTCAGTGGTTAGCACTGTGTGGTGGCTCAGTGGTTAGCACTGTATACGGTGGCTCAGTGGTTAGCACTGTATACGGTGGCTCAGTGGTTAGCACTGTATGGTGGCTCAGTGGTTAGCACTGTATATGGTGGCTCAGTGGTTAGCACTGTATATGGTGGCTCAGTGGTTAGCACTGTATATGGTGGCTCAGTGGTTAGCACTGTATGGTGGCTCAGTGGTTAGCACTGTATATGGTGGCTCAGTGGTTAGCACTGTATATGGTGGCTCAGTGGTTAGCACTGTATATGGTGGCTCAGTGGTTAGCACTGTATATGGTGGCTCAGTGGTTAGCACTGTATATGGTGGCTCAGTGGTTAGCACTGTATATGGAGGCTCAGTGGTTAGCACTGTATATGGTGGCTCAGTGGTTAGCACTGTATATGGTGGCTCAGTGGTTAGCACTGTATATGGTGGCTCAGTGGTTAGCACTGTATGGTGGCTCAGTGGTTAGCACTGTATACGGTGGCTCAGTGGTTAGCACTGTATATGGTGGCTCAGTGGTTAGCACTGTATATGGTGGCTCAGTGGTTAGCACTGTGTGGTGGCTCAGTGGTTAGCACTGTATATGGTGGCTCAGTGGTTAGCACTGTGTATGGTGGCTCAGTGGTTAGCACTGTATATGGTGGCTCAGTGGTTAGCACTGTACGGTGGCTCAGTGGTTAGCACTGTATATGGTGGCTCAGTGGTTAGCACTGTATATGGTGGCTCAGTGGTTAGCACTGTATGGTGGCTCAGTGGTTAGCACTGTATATGGTGGCTCAGTGGTTAGCGCTGTATATGGTGGCTCAGTGGTTAGCACTACAGTCTTGCAGAGATGGAGTCAAATCCCACCATGCACAACATCTGCAGCAGTTTCTATGTTCTCCCTGTGTTTTATGTGTTTGCTCCCATATTACAAAGACTGACAGGAAATGTAGATAGTGAGCCCCGATGAGGACATTGATGATGATGATGATGATGTATGTAAAGGGCTGTGGAACTAATAGCGCTATAGAAATGAATAAATATTATTATACCTATGAATAGGAGGAATCTGTCCATAGTGGTTAGAGGTTTTCCAGGAGTTTTGTGCTCGCACCCTGAGATGAGACACAGTCGATACTTTGTCCAATCATTTATAAAGATCTAGAACTTTCCGTGCAGACACAGTTTGTGGACTTCTGTTGTATCCGCCGTGCTGCGGCAGCCAATCAGAACGTGTCGTGTGGCCTGCCATGGCTTCCGTTGGTCGTGGATCTGATCCCATGGTGGATTCCAGCGCGTTTCACGAGGTGACAGGGACGGTGTCGCTATCTGTGACCTTGGAGCAGCATCTCAGGAAAGCAACAATCTGTCATCAGGGTGTTTGTTTAGTCTGATGGACCCGAGTTTTCCCTCCGTTTATTGACAGATCCGGGCTGAGCCGCCGCCAGCTCATATTTTCTCACAATGATAAGTACAGATATTCCGTCCTCATCTCCTGACTCTGCTCCTCCTGAGAACAGCTACAATGTATCCGCTCCTAGATGTCGCAGATGGAACATCCAGAATGTTTGTTTTTTCCGCACAATGTAGAATACCGATCTGATGGAGACCGTCAGCAAGCAGGCGACTGCCGATCAGGGCTGCACTAGAGCCCAAACTGCAGAGGCGTCATCCACTCACGTAATAATGACCTGAGTGCTGGATCCGCCGAGCCGTCAGTGCTGTGATCCGGATTCAATCAGACCCGACCAAAAAAGATCTGTCAACAGCGGCTGATGGATTCCCCATAGGAACTGAGTATTAATTCTGCAGAGTAACGCTGGCTTCACACCGGTGGAGATCTGGCTGAAAACGCGTCCGATTGGATCCTGAAACCGGATGCAACCACAGCTCTATTATGCCGGATCCGGTACTCGAATCCATCATGACACCGCTGCAGTTGCATCTGTTTTTGCCGGATCTGTCAGATAGTTGCAATTTTTGATAGGACGTCTAGTGGGAAGATGTTGGAAGTGACTGAAAATGATCTCTGGGTTCAGTGTGAAAACTGGATCAGATTTTTCCTTTTCTGGATCCGGCACCATTGAAGATCATTCTATTCAGTGCTGTAGTGTCCCGGATCTGGCCAGATTCGGATTTTTAACGAACTACAAAACCACAACATTGTCTGTCAACACAGGAAGTAAAAAAATGGATCCGGAAGAATCCAGATGATCTGCCAGATCCCACTGAAAGTCAATGGAGACAAACCGAATCTGGTGGCGTCTTCCTGGTGGTCCGGTGGTCTTCGGTACTGTTCACTTGGTCTCCGGTGCTGCCGCCGGGATAAGCAAAGTGTTATCAATGTTTTAAAAGATGAAATATGATTAATGAATGTGTCTATAATGTCTCTAAGGGGTGTCCACCCCTCCCCTAGAGACATACCACCCACTCAGGTGGGCATATAATGATGTAATTCCTGATGTCAGTAGCCGGCTCCTGTCAGCTACTGTACATTTTTATGAATGAAGCTGCTGGCTCCTCTGTGCGCAGCGCTCATACTTTACCTAATGTAGGTATAGTATGTGCTCTGTCTGAAGTCCAGCAGGCTTATACAGTAAAGGGGGAGTCACACGCGTCAATGTCGTCAGTGAGATGATTGCTGACGACATTGACGGCTGATTGCTGGTGAGCTGTCACACAGACAGACTCACCAGCGATCAATTGACCAGAGACATCATGGAAACGATTTAAATATCGTTTCCACGATGTCTTGCTCCCGCTGCCAGCCTGCTGGAAGCGGGAGCAGGCTGGTCTCCAAGGTAAACTGCGGGTATCTAGGCAGCACGCGCTGCCTAGATACCCGACGTGTACCTTAGTTACCAGCCTCCTCCGCTCACCGGCTGGTATCTAAGGTACACAGCGGGTAACTAGGGACCCTAGTTACCCGCTGTATACCTTAGATACCAGCCGGTGAGCGGAGGAGGCTGGTAACTAAGGTACACGTCGGGTATCTAGGCAGCGCGCGCTGCCTAGATACCCGCAGTTTACCTTGGATACCAGCTCCCAGCGCTTGTGAGAGGCGCTGGGAGCTGGAATATCGCTACTCCCGGTGTCACACGCAGCGATGCTGCGTGTCCACCGGGCGACAATCGCCAGGTTTTAGAGCAGGTTCTAAAACCTGGCGATCATCAACCAGCGATTTATCGCTGGTTGATTCAGTATGTCACACTCATCAATATCGCTGCAACGTCACGTGCAGCCGAGATCGTGCAGGCGATATTGACGCGTGTGACAGACCCCTAAGATCTATGGGCTGCGCAGCCCATAGATATACTGTAAATGCCTGCAGGACCCTGGACAGAGCACATACTATACCTACATTAGGTAAAGTATGAGCGCTGCGCACAGAGGAGCCAGCGGCTTCATTCATAAAAATGTACAGTAGCTGCCAGGAGCCGGCTACTGACATCAGGAATTACATCATTATATGCCCACCTGAGTGGGTGGTATGTCTCTAGGGGGGTGGACACCCCTTAGAGACATTATAGACACATTTATTAATCATATTTCATCTTTTAAAACATTGATAACACTTTGCTTATCCCGGCGGTAGCCGGGATAAGCAAAGTACAGTTAGGGCCAGAAATATTTGGACAGTGACACAATTTTGGCGAGTTGGGCTCTGCATGCCACCACATTGGATTTGAAATGAAACCTCTACAACAGAATTCAAGTTCAGATTGTAACGTTTAATTTGAAGGGTTGAACAAAAATATCTGATAGAAAATGTAGGAATTGTACACATTTCTTTACAAACACTCCACATTTTAGGAGGTCAAAAGTAATTGGACAAATAAACATAACCCAAACAAAATATTTTTATTTTCAATATTTTGTTGCGAAGCCTTTGGAGGCAATCACTGCCTTAAGTCTGGAACCCATGGACATCACCAAACGCTGGGTTTCCTCCTTCTTAATGCTTTGCCAGGCCTTTACAGCCGCAGCCTTCAGGTCTTGCTTGTTTGTGGGTCTTTCCGTCTTAAGTCTGGATTTGAGCAAGTGAAATGCATGCTCAATTGGGTTAAGATCTGGTGATTGACTTGGCCATTGCAGAATGTTCCACTTTTTTGCACTCATGAACTCCTGGGTCGCTTTGGCTGTATGCTTGGGGTCATTGTTCATCTGTACTATGAAGCGCCGTCCAATCAACTTTGCAGCATTTGGCTGAATCTGGGCTGAAAGTATATCCCGGTACACTTCAGAATTCATCCGGCTACTCTTGTCTGCTGTTATGTCATCAATAAACACAAGTGACCCAGTGCCATTGAAAGCCATGCATGCACATGCCATCACGTTGTCTCCACCATGTTTTACAGAGGATGTGGTGTGCCTTGGATCATGTGCCGTTCCCTTTCTTCTTCCCATCATTCTGGTACAGGTTGATCTTTGTCTCATCTGTCCATAGAATACTTTTCCAGAACTGAGCTGGCTTCTTGAGGTGTTTTTCAGCAAATGTAACTCTGGCCTGTCTATTTTTGGAATTGATGAATGGTTTGCATCTAGATGTGAACCCTTTGTATTTACTGTCATGGAGTCTTTCTCTTTACTGTTGACTTAGAGACAGATACACCTACTTCACTGAGAGTGTTCTGGACTTCAGTTGATGTTGTGAACGGGTTCTTCTTCACCAAATAAAGTATGCGGCGATCATCCACCACTGTTGTCATCCGTGGACGCCCAGGCCTTTTAGAGTTCCCAAGCTCACCAGTCAATTCCTTTTTTCTCAGAATGTACCCAACTGTTGATTTTGCTACTCCAAGCATGTCTGCTATCTCTCTGATGGATTTTTTCTTTTTTTTCAGCCTCAGGATGTTCTGCTTCACCTCAATTGAGAGTTCCTTTGACCGCATGTTGTCTGGTCACAGCAACAGCTTCCAAATGCAAAACCACACACCTGGAATCCACCCCTGACCTTTTAACTACTTAATTGATTACAGGTTAACGAGGGAGACGCCTTCAGAGTTAATTGCAGCCCTTAGAGTCCATTGTCCAATTACTTTGGTCCCTTGAAAAAGAGGAGGCTATGCATTACAGAGCTATGATTCCTAAACCCTTTCTCCGATTTGGATGTGGAAACTCTCATATTGCAGCTGGGAGTGTGCACTTTCAGCCCATATTATATATGTAATTGTATTTCTGGACATGTTTTTGTAAACAGCTAAAATAACAAAACTTGTGTCACTGTCCAAATATTTCTGGCCCTAACTGTATATGCGGTTACCGCTTTGCTCAGGATTCCACATCCTGAACAATCCGGTTACCGCATTGCGGCTTGTCTGAAGCCAATTGCGTTCACCGCATCCGGATCTGGATGCGGTGAATGCAATTTCTGTAATAAATGTGACCCTAGCCTAAGTCGAAAACCTGATGCCAAAAACTGATGCTGCACTCAAGTGTGACTGCAATGATGTCAGTTTTTTAACTGGGCCCCAAAAACGCTGCTAGCAGCATTTTTGGGTGCAGTAAAATACCTGATCAGTTTTTTTCTAAAATTTTTTGGGAAAAAATGACAAAGTCCAAAATAAGCAGAGCAGCACAGGAGGGTCAAAAACCAGCCAAAAAACACCCATTACAAAAAGGATCCAGTATTTGAGCCTTTTGCAAAAACTGATGGCCAAGTGTGAACCCGGGCGATCTCCTTGTTAGGATACAAACAATCACACAAGAAACCGCAGCGGACGCTGCCACTGATTGGCCGGGGTCACACATAAGCCCTGGATCCGTTATTGGCATCAGTTTTTCCACTTTTGTGTTCTAAGTCCAAAACCTGATGCCAATAACGGATGCTGCACTCAAGTGTGACTGCAATGCTGTCAGTTTTTTTACAGGATGCAAAAAACATTGCAAGCAACGTTTTTGGGTGCAGTAAATAACAGATCCGTTTTTTTAACATGGGGCCATATGGGAAAACGGATCCATTTTTAGAGCATTGTTTATGGAAAAAAGTCCTAAAAACGCAGAGCTGCACCGGAGGGTCAAAAAGCAGCCTAAAAAACGGATCAGTTATTGAAGACAAGGGAAAAAACTGCTGACCATGTGTGACCCTGACCATTGTTGTTTTCTATAGATTGTTCTGTGCGCTGCACGGTCTAGTGATCGTTCTCCACACCCGCCGACCCCCAACCCGCCAGGGCCACGTGCTGCCCCCTCCAGCCACCCGCTGTCCTGCCCCCTCCATGATATTACACCAGGGGTGGGGAACTCCAGGCTTCAAGGGCCACAAGCAGGTCATGTTTTAGGTGTTTCTCACTCAGGACCCTGATGATCTGGTTGATCAGTAATCTCATTCTCTGGTCCCTGGTGATCTTGTGGATCAGTAATCTCCCTCCCAGGGCCCTGGTAATCTGGTGGATAAGTAATTTCATTCTCTTGTCCATGGTGATCTGGTGCATCAGTAATCTCACTCTCTGGTCTTTGAGGAATCAATAATCTCACTCTGTGGACCCTGGTGATCCGGTTGATCAGTAATCTTGCTGTCTGGTCCTTGGTGATCTGGTGGATCAATAATCTCTCTAGTGGATCAGTAATGTCACTCTTTGGTCCCTGGTGATCTCACTCTCTGGTGATCTGGTGGATCAGTAATCTCACTCTGGTCCCTGGTGATCTGGTAGATCAGTAATCTCATTCTCTGGCCTCTGGTGATCTGGTGTATCAGTAATGCCACTTTGTGTCTGGTGATCTGGTGGATCAGTAATGTCCCTCTCTGGTGATCTGGTGGATCAATAATTTCACTCTGATCTTGGATGATCTGCTGGATCAGTAATCTCAGTCTGGCCCTTGGTGATCCAGTGGAACAGTTATCTCACTCTCTGGCCCCTGGTGGTCTGGTGGATCAGTCACCTCACTTTCTGGTCCCTGGTGATCTAGTGGATCAGTAATCTCACTCTCTGGTCCCTGGTGATCTGGCGGATCAGTAATCTCACTCTCTGGCACCTGGAGTTCTGGTGGATCAGTAATCTCATGCTCTGGTCCCTGGTGATCTAGTGGATCAGTAATCTCCCTCCCGGGGCCCTGGTAATCTGGTGGATAAGTAATCTCACTCTCTTGTCCATGGTGATCTGGTGCATCAGTAATCTCACTCTCTGGTCTTTGAGGAATCAATAATCTCACTCTCTGGTCTCTGGTGATCTGGTGGATCAGTAATGTCACTCTCTGGTCCCTGGTGATCTGGTTGATCAGTAATCTCGCTGTCTGGTCCTTGGTGATCTGGTGGATCAGTAATCTCTCTGGTGGATTAGTAATGTCACTCTTTGGTCCCTGGTGATCTCACTCTGGTGATCTGGTGGATCAGTAATCTCACTCTGGTCCCTGGTGATCTAGTGGATTAGTAATCTCACTCTCTGGCCCCTAGTGATCTGGTGGATCAGTAATGTCACTCTCTAGTCTCTGGTGATCTGGTGGATCAGTAATGTCACTCTCTGGTCCCTGGTGATCTAGTGGATCAGTAATCTTATTCTGATCTCTGGTGATCTGGTGATTCAGTAATCTCACTCTCTGGTCCCTGGTGATCTAGTGGATCAGTAATCTCACTCTCTGGTCCCTAGTGATCGAGTAAATCAGCAATCTCACTCTCTCACCCCTGGTGTTCTAGTGGATCAGTAGTCTCATTCTCTGGTCCCTGGTGATCTGGTGCATCAGTAATCTCACTCTCTGGTCCCTGGTGATCTGATGGATCAGTAATTTCAGTCTATGGCCCCTGGGGATCTGGTGGATCAGTAATCTCACTCTCTGGTCCCTGCTGATCTGGTGGATCAGTAATGTCACACTCTGGTCTCTGGTGATCTGGTGGATCAGTAATGTCACACTCTGGTCTCTGGTGATCTAGTGGATCAGTAATCTCACTCTCTGGTCCCTGGTCATCTGGTAGATCAGTAATCTCACTTTCTCACCCCTGGTGATCTGGTGGATCAATAATGTCTCTGGTGGATCAGTAATCTCACTCTCTGGCCCCTGGTGATCTAGTGGATCAGTAATCTCCCTGTCGGACCCCAGCTCAGGGTCTCGTTTTTCGTAGATGCCCTCCCTCCTTGTTGTGAATGATGTATGTAGAGGGCGGGTCAGTGTGCAGGACCCATGTAATCCTCGCACAGTGTTGCGATGTGTATGGAGTAGGATCATTCAGCTCATTGTCACAGATCGGCCCGATCCACCATTCAGCTTTGTGCGGCTTCTATGGTCGAATTATTAAATAAATATCAGATTGTCACAACATGTTCAGCGGCGGAAAACAGAGGGAGACAATAAACCGAGGAGCCG
>JARQOC010000011.1:5019432-5209432 GCA_033576535.1 Allobates femoralis
ACCTCCAGACAACTATCAGATACTCTGCATATAGTTTGTTTCACTGGTCTTATACAGATAAAGAGCTCCCTTGTGTCTTAAAGTGTAAATGACATGTCAGGTGACTGTTTAGATTAAGTTACCATGTGCGAGTACATGAGGGGTAGCCCTAATTCTGGCCATTATAGGACTTGTATTCTGCATCTTTCACTACTTTCCCCTTTTTGTCTAATTTTCAGTTGTCTCTGAGCTGGTGGGTGCAGACTGACTGCTATGATGTCTCCCATGCACGGCGCACACAGATATGAGGGATTACTGCTCCCCTGTCTCTAGGTAGCACAGGTTCAGATGCAGCACAGTATGGAGGACATTTTATAGTAGAGCTGAGCAGTGTAGCTGTGAATACAGAAATGGGGTGAGAAATACACTTACTAGAAAGGTGCAGTATGGAGGAGATTATACAGCAGTACTGAGCAGTGTAGCTATGAATCCAGCACTGAGGTGAGGCAAACACTTACTAGAAGGCTGCAGTAGGGAGGATATTATACAGCAGTACTGAGTAGTGCAGCTGTGAATTCAGCACTGGGGTGAGATACACTACTTATATGTGGACCCAGCACCGAGGTGAAGTAAACACTTAATAGAAAGCTGCAGTACGGAGTATATTATACTAAAGTATTAAGCAGTGTAAATGTGAATCCAGCACTAGGGTGGAATAAAACACATACAAGGCAGCAGCATGTAGAACATTATACAGCAGTACTGAGCAGGATAAATGTGAATCCAGCACTAGGGTGGAATAAAACACATACAAGGCAGCAGAATGTAGAACATTATACAGCAGTACTGAGCAGTGTAAATGTGAATCCAGCACTAGGGTGGAATAAAACACATACAAGGCAGCAGCATGTAGAACATTATACAGCAGTACTGAGCAGTGTAAATGTGAATCCAGCACTAGGGTGGAATAAAACACATACAAGGCAGCAGTATGGAGGACATTATACAGCAGTATTGAGCAGTGAAGTTGTGAATCCAGCACTGGAGTGACATAAACATTTACCAGTAAGCAGCAGTATGGAGGACATTATACAGCAGTGCTGAGCTGTGAAGATGTGAAGGTCCTCAGGAAAGTGTATGCAGAAAAAAAGTGTGATCCACCGTATTAGTCTCTGACGACTGTGTTTATTAGGGGGTCTGTTATAGTCATTTTCCGATAACCTCTACTCCCCGGGAGGGTGCTATTGGATACGGCTGGTTGAGAAGCGGAGGGGGGAGGGGGGGTATGGGGTGCTGTAGTATGCTGCCGGTTGAGGAGCGAGGGGGTGGGGGGTGCGGTTCGGACACTCACCACATGTTGCCCTCCACACAGTCCCGCCGGCCCATATCATTGAGGAGGCGGCCCTAAATTAGGGCAAAACCACCAGCCTGAGGGGCACTTTCCCCCCTACCACCTGGGCTGGTCCGCTCCCTATCCCCTACACTTCATCTTATGGTGTAGGGAAGGAGCGGTGCCGTTTCTTTACCTTCCCTGCTCCTGCCTGATATTGATACATTTTAGCGGTCAGACCGCCTGATTATTGCGTTCCTATACTTTGGGCCCCTCGTGCTCCCCGTCACGTCCCCATTTGTCGATCAGCGATGGCTCTTGTGACTCTTCTTGGTCCGGGAAGTTGGAGAACCTGCGGATTTTCAATGCTCAATTATCGTCTATTTAGGCTCAGATTATTCAATAAATGAGAAGGAGACACTTTGTGTAAAGTTATTGTTGCTGAAGCTCGGCCTATCACAGCCCGGCGTTCTCTGCCGCAGCTGCACAGGACCATTATTTCGGCTTAGCGTGCGGCTGCCCAACAACAACGGCTTCAGAACGCAATCAAATCAAAGAAGACGTCTCCTGCGCCGGAGATACTGTCAGCGACTGACGGACGCGTCAACCCTCCGATAGAGATATGAAAAGCTACAAAGGGGGAAAATGACAATCTGAGGAGGCCGATGACTTCAAAGGGAAGCGATCGGCTTCAAGACTTAAAAGGGGGAATGTTCTACCTGACGCCTTAATCCTTATCTAAACAGATGACAAGGAGTCTATTCTCATCCCCTGGGCAAGATCCCCCCCCAGCAGAACAAACACGAGGAGGGCAAAAATAGAAAAATCACATACATATATGTATTATGAGGTTCTTCAGCAGCTCAGGTGTGTATTATGAGGTTCTGCAGCACCTCAGGTTTGTATTATGAGGTTCTGCAGCAGATGAGGTGCGTATTATGAGATTCTGCAGCAGCTGAGGTGCGTATTAGGAGGTTCTGCAGCAGCTGAGATGTGTATTATGAGGTTCTGCAGCACCTCAGGTTTGTATTATGAGGTTCTGCAGCAGATAGAGGTGCGTATTATGAGATTCTGCAGCAGCTGAGGTGCGTATTAGGAGGTTCTGCAGCAGCTGAGATGTGTATTATGAGGTTCTGCAGCACCTCAGGTTTGTATTATGAGGTTCTGCAGCAGATGAGGTGCCTATTATGAGATTCTGCAGCAGCTGAGGTGCGTATTAGGAGGTTTTACAGCAGCTGAGATGTGTATTATGAGGTTTTGCAGCAGATGAGGTGCGTATTAGGAGGTTTTGCAGCAGCTGAGATGTGTATGGTGAGGTTGTTAAGCAGCTCAGGTGCATATGAGGGTCTGCAGCAGCTCATGTATATATTATGAGGTTCTGCAGTAGCTCAGGTGTGTTTTATAATATTGTGCAGCAGCTGAGGTATGTTTTATAAGGTTCTGCAGCAGCTGAGGCATGTACTGTTATGAATGGATCGCGCCCAACAGACCGTAGGCAAGTCTGGGTCGTGATGGTTCTGGGGCCTTATGGATCTCAGGTCTGTAACTTGTATTTACATGTATATACTTTCTTCTGGTGCTCCAAGGGTAAATAACTCTTTCCTATCTGATTGTTCCTTGTAAGACTTAATCTCAGGTGTAGCTTTTGGTGACCTTTCCCATCTGCTATAAAAACGTCACCTTATCACCTGACTCCTGTGATAAAATGTGTTTCTATGCTGACCACTTTTGAAGGAGCCTCTGTCTGGAAGAAGCTGAGGAGTCGTGTTTATTGCAGCTTTCACTTTGTGCTGCAATTGCGGAGTTTGTCAGTTTATCCTTTTTGTGTTTATCTTCCCCTCTTTGTCTCCCCTCTCCCTAAAGCTGGGGCGATACCATACCATCCCCACTGTCAACCATGAGCCGCGCTAAACACTGGGAGTCCAAGCGCTCTAACGTGAAATTTACTATGAGGGTCCTTGCATCAGCTGGTGGTGTACTAAGAGGTTGAGCAGCAGCTGAGGTGTGTTATGAGGTTCTGCAGCAGATGAGGGGTGAATTATGAGGTTCTGCAGCAGAGGGGGGGGGTGTATTATGAGGTTCTGCAGCAGTTGAGGTGTGTTTATGAGGTTATTTCTGTAGCAGCTGAGGTGCAGATGATGTTCTGCAGTAGCTGGAATCAGGAGCGGTTGACCTTGGTACTAACATTTGTGGAAGTACAATACAAAATTATGCCCTCTCCCCTCGCATAGCCAGTGACAGCATTTGCTCTTCTTAGAGTGCCTGCCCAGTGCTGCCTGTCTATGCAAAACGCTGAGTATTGGCTACTGCCCTCTGCATAGGCAGCAACCATAATGAGTAAACTCTTGGTATAATTAAAAATATTACAAATTCAGAGGCCTCAGTGGTGATGCCTGTTAATGGAGAACTGAAAAGATGGTAACCATCAGCTGTAGAGCCTCCGCCGGTCCCTTCACCAGTCTAGTGTTATTGATGATTGACTCCACAGCTGCTATTTGTTACCATCGTTTTCATTTCACTGTAAACAAATATCAACCTCTGAGGACTCGTAATGTGTAATATTTTCTATTTCCTGCCTAACATGGTACAAGGGACAGTCTTCTCCTGTATCCCTATAATAAAAGGAGCTTCGTCATCTGAGTTGCTGCCTATGCAGATTGCTGCACTCTGCATAGGCGATAACCAAGATGACAGGTTGAGTTATTGATAAATACAGTTATTTGAATCAGGTCATGGCTTAGGTATAGGGCTCAGGTAGTGCGCTTTCATGTTTAACACTGTTTTGAACAGTAACTGGGGTAGGGGCGAGGATTACAGTGAAGGACGATATAATAAAATAGTTAAATAAAACGCTTAAAACTTTATATTTAACACTTTGTATTGTCCTGACTGTTGACTGAGGTCAATGATTGCCCGCAACCTAATATAGAGCGACAATAAGGTAAAATATACAAATAGCTCCTCCGGTAATGAGATGTGACTTGTAGCACTGATGTCCTTCCATAGGGGTTGTGAGGCACCGCCAGCATGTCCCCATGGCCGGGGCGCATCACATGCAGGATCAGTATAGGATCCTGTGCACATGAGCCAGGTTGTACCGTAGTGTGTTGTATAATCATGTCCGGCACCTGTATGTCAATGTGTGAAGGATTCATGAGCCTAATGAGCGGCTTAGAACATTGGGTGTACTGTGTGAACCAACCCGGAACACAGGGAGTTAAAATAAGCTGTGTGAAAGCTGTAGAGATCAGGCACAGAGATGAGCAGCTGTATAGGAACTAGAGGAGCTGATTACTAGCAGCCAAGTGGGTGTGTCCATGTGGGAGTGGCAGGCACGATAAGAGCCTGCCAGCTGAGTGATTCAGAGGAGATGAGCTCAGACCAGAGAGAAGTGCAGATCCAGTCTGTGGGATGAGGGTACATGAGTGATAATATGTGCACCATTACCACCTATGCTGTGAAGACGATGGTGAAAGGGAGCTGCAGTTACCCTAGCAGCCTCCATGCCCGGTAGCACGGATCCGGAGTGTCCGGTTTACAACTGACTAAACCTGGTATTGGGGGAAAATGCCTGTGGCATGACCATTGGTGGACGAACGAGAGAGTTGAGGCTGGCTTGCTGCATGCAGGAGGCACCCGTCCTTCAATAGTGTGTATGTACCTGTGGCCAGAGACAGGGGTCACGAAGGCTCCTAGAAGGGTAACCATGGCTGATCCGGAAGGGTGCTACTCAGACGCAGGGTTCAGTCGTCGACCGATCCTGCCATGAGATGGAGGTTGGTGGCGACTGGTGGCCCGTACCGTGGTGAGTAGGCCATGGGTGACGGTGGTTAGCCGGATTCTACGGTTGACCAGGTCCCTGTTATGGTCATGGAGGAGCCACAGTCCATGGATGGATTATGATGGCTGGGGGGTGAAGAGGCATGTGGTCCATGAATATTGTAGGATGGGCACATGGGGGAGGTCCCGGTCAGGCTGGAGTCCTGACTACGGGTTAAGGATATCATCGTGCTGGGTAACTAAAGCCGGGCGGCTGGTACCGCCATTGGAACCCACAGGGCCCGCTGAGGAGTATGTAGCGAAGGTCAGAAGCAGGGGTTAAAAAGGGCTCCTAGAGTGGGGACACCATGGTTGAACCAGGTGGACTCTGACCGGGACCAGTCCGAGATCGTCCAGGAAGGAGCCCCTTGGGGATACATGACATACCCGGTACTCAGGTTGCTCAATCCCTGTTCTGAACCCGGAGGGTCATCGTTGATCTGTAACTAATGTTTTATTATAAATGTATTGTAAATGTATAGATAGGCCGGAGGCGTGATCACCACGGGAGCGGTTGATAGAGCTCCAATGGGGAAAGAGTCGTGGTTACAGGTCCCGGGTTACCGTAAATGTATATGTGCAATATTCTATGTACTGTAATGTATTATATGACGTGTTTGTGTTAAATGTTGTTTGTACCCTGGTTATTGATGCTGGTGAGAAATAAATGGGTAGATATGTGAAAAATTATACACATGTTGGCGTCATTACGCAGCAAGCGAGTCCCCCGGCCGCTACATCACAGGGTCAATGGGCTCCTCAAGCTCTGAGGTCCTACCCGTATAGGCCGGAGAAAAGAGGGGGTCTTCTGGGGTCATTTATTGAAGAAGCGTTTAGAGGTTATGGTGATATAAAGTATAACGACAGAGCGGGAGACGATGACTTCCCATAATAATGGTTTATGTGAATTCTTAACTTAATGCAAGAGGCTTTAACAATGTATCCTTGTCAATCTTCAGCTCCTTTGTCATTACAGTTTACTGGAGAGCGGCCATTTATCATTATTTGTAGATCTTAATGCGCGGGGCATCAAAAGAGAGATAGGAACGTTCTCAGTGATGTCTGATCTCTAGTGATGATGATAGGAGACGTTCTCAGTGATGTCTGATCTCTAGTGATGATGATGGGAGACGTTCTCAGTGATGTCGATCTCTAGTGATGATGGAGACGTTCTCATGATGTCTGATGAGGGAGACGTTCTCAGTGAGTCTGATGATGGAGACGTTTCAGGATGTCTGATGATGGGAGACGTTCTCAGTGATGTCTGATGATGGGAGACGTTCTCAGTGATGTCTGAGATGAGAGACGTTCTCAGTGATGTCTGATGATGGAGACGTTCTCAGTAATGTCTGATGATGGGAGACGTTCTCAGTGATGTCTGAAGATGGGAGACGTTCTCAGTGATGTCTGATGATGGAGACTTCTCAGTGATGTCGATGATGGAGCGTTCTCAGTGATGTCTGATGATGGGAGACGTTCTCAGTGATGTCTGATGATGGGAGACGTTCTCAGTGATGTCTGATGATGGGAGACGTTCTCAGTGATGTCTGATGATGAGAGACGTTCTCAGTGATGTCTGATGATGGGAGACGTTCTCAGTGATGTCTGATGATGGAGACGTTCTCAGTGATGCTGATGATGAAGACGTTCTCAGTGATGTCTGATGATGGGAGACGTTCTCATGATGTCTATGTGGAGACGTCTCAGTGATGTCTGATGATGGGAGACGTTCTCAGTGATGTCTGATGATGGAGACGTTCTCAGTGATGTCTGATGATGGGAGACGTTCTCAGTGATGTCTGATGATGGGAGACGTTCTCAGTGATGTCTGATGATGAGAGACGTTCTCAGTGATGTCTGATGATGGGAGACGTTCTCAGTGATGTCTGATGATGGAGACGTTCTCAGTGATGTCTGATGATGGGAGACGTTCTCAGTATCTGAATGCGTTCTATGATGTGATGAGGAGACGTTCTCAGTGATGTCTGATGATGGGAGACGTTCTCAGTGATGTCTGATGATGGGAGACGTTCTCAGTGATGTCTGATGATGGAGACGTTCTCAGTGATGTCTGATGATGAGAGACGTTCTCAGTGATGTCTGATGATGGGAGACGTTCTCAGTGATGTCTGATGATGGGAGACGTTCTCAGTGATGTCTGATGATGGGAGACGTTCTCAGTGATGTCTGATGATGGGAGACGTTCTCAGTGATGTCTGATGATGGGAGACGTTCTCAGTGATGTCTGATGATGGGAGACGTTCTCAGTGATGTCTGAAGATGGGAGACGTTCTCAGTGATGTCTGATGATGGGAGACGTTCTCAGTGATGTCTGATGATGGGAGACGTTCTCAGTGATGTCTGATGATGGGAGACGTTCTCAGTGATGTCTGATGATGGGAGACGTTCTCAGTGATGTCTGATGATGGAGAGACGTTCTCAGTGATGTCTGATGATGGGAGACGTTCTCAGTGATGTCTGATGATGGGAGACGTTCTCAGTGATGTCTGATGATGAGAGACGTTCTCAGTGATGTCTGATGATGGGAGACGTTCTCAGTGATGTCTGATGATGGGAGACGTTCTCAGTGATGTCTGATGATGGGAGACGTTCTCAGTGATGTCTGATGATGGGAGACGTTCTCAGTGAGTCTGATGTGAATTCTCAGTGATGTATAGGAGACGTTCTCAGTGATGTTATGATTCTCTAGTGATGATGGGAGACGTTCTCAGTGATGTCTGATCTCTAGTGATGATGGGAGACGTTCTCAGTGATGTCTGAATCTCTAGTGATGATGGGAGACGTTCTCAGTGATGTCTGATCTCTAGTGATGATGGGAGACGTTTCTCGTGATGTCTGATCTCTAGTGATGATGGAGACGTTCTCAGTGATGTCGATCTCTAGTGATGATGATGGAGACGTTCTCAGTGATGTCTGATCTCTATGATGATGATAGGAGACGTTCTCAGTGATGTCTGATCTCTAGTGATGATGGGAGACGTTCTCAGTGATGTCTGATGATGGAGACGTTCTCAGTGATGTCTGATGATGGAGACGTTCTCAGTGATGTCTGATGATGGGAGACGTTCTCAGTGATGTCTGATCTCTAGTGATGATGAGGAGACGTTCTCAGTGATGTCTGATCTCTAGTGATGATAGGAGACGTTCTCAGTGATGTCTGATCTCTAGTGATAGGAGACGTTCTCAGTGATGTCTGATCTCTAGTGATGATGGAGACGTTCTCTGTGATGTCTGATCTCTAGTGATGATAGGAGACGTTCTCAGTGATGTCTGATCTCTAGTGATGATGAGGAGACGTTCTCAGTGATGTCTGATCTCTAGTGATGATGGAGACGTTCTCAGTGATGTCTGATCTCTAGTGATGAAGGAGACGTTCTCAGTGATGTCTGATCTCTAGTGATGATGGAGACGTTCTCAGTGATGTCTGATCTCTAGTGATGATGATAGGAGAGTTCTCAGTGATGTCTGATCTCTAGTGATGATGATGGGAGACGTTCTCCGTGATTCTGATCTCTATGATGATGGGAGACGTTCTCGTGATGTCTGATCTCTAGTGATGATGGGAGACGTTTCAGTGATGTCTGATCTCTAGTGAGATGGAGACTTCTCTGTGATGTCTGATCTCTAGTGATGATGGAGACGTTCTCATGATGTCTGATCTCTAGTGATGATGGGAGACTTCTCAGTGATGTCTGATCTCTAGTGATGATGGGAGACGTTCTCTGTGATGTCTGATCTCTAGTGATGATGGGAGACGTTCTCAGTGATGTCTGATCTCTAGTGATGATGATAGGAGACGTTCTCAGTGATGTCTGATCTCTAGTGATGATGATAGGAGACGTTCTCAGTGATGTCTGATCTCTAGTGATGATGATAGGAGACGTTCTCAGTGATATCTGATCTCTAGTGATAGATAGGAGACGTTCTCAGTGATGTCTGATCTCTAGTGATGATGGGAAAATTTCTGATCAGTGATAGATCAGTGTTCCGGTGTTTATATAGATGTGAATTCGGCAGTCTGCACGATGTCTTGGTCAGAGGGGGCCAATTGATCTTGCCGCTTCAGGACTATGATCAAACGCCCGTGAGCGTCCTGCTCCTGTTACTTTGATGAGTATTTTGTGACTAGATGTCAGGAGTCCTAGTGTTTTGATTACCTTTTGGGCATTCTACCTTCTACCTTCTTCCAAGATGGCTTCCTTTGTTTCTTGTGCCTTCCTAAACACCACCCCAGCTTCTAGACAATTTTAGAGTATTCTGCTTTGGTTTCCTCTGCCTGGTTTCCTGCTCCCAGTGGCTTCTCAAGCTTTCTGTCTACTCCTCATCAGAGGCTCTGCTACTTACATCTGTTACCAGCGTTCCTTGTGTTTCTGGCTGCTCGTGCTACTCCCTCTGCTGCCACTCTTGCCTCAGCTGAATTTGATGACACGTAAGCTGGTTGCTTAGTTAAGTGCTCTGTCGCTTCCTACATTCAAATAGATGTAGACCATGAGACTGTTCTGGACCTTATTCTGCATCTGGTTCTAGAGTTTATAAGAGACTGCCTTCCCATGCTTTCCTGGATGATTTCATGTGTTATATAGACTTGCTTAAAACATCTCCTTATTTGGACTTGCCATAAACTTTACCTTCACTGCTTCACCAAGTGTAAACTGCGCTTTATAGACTGCTTTGCTGATTGTATTTACCTGTGAGGTTTTCAGCAGACTTTTCGCTTAGGCTTCATACAAAATCTACACTGTGTGTTGTGATGTGAGTTTTCCTCTGCACTTGTTAATCACGGAGTTATAATACAAACTGTGTTCCGTTGTGTCTTTGCTCCACGCGAAAAGACTCCTGAGTTATCCATACTAATGATTACACTGGATGGATGAATACCTGACCTTTCTTCTTCTCGCCCTTAAGTGTCTGATGTTTGCTCGGAGCCTTCGCTCAGCACTGAGGGATCGTCGCTGCCCCTTTAATAAGAATCTCGTTTCTCTTTGATATCTATTGAAAGAAGGATGGATTACTGTTCATTTTATCGGATTACGTTTATGGGAATTCCTCGGGCTTTTGACTCTCTGATTGATGCGTTTTTACCAATCGCATTAGTGTCTTTGTCCCCAGTTATCAACAATGTGCTGAGGTTTGTGAACATAACAGGATCAAAGGGTTGCAGGGCACGAGGGGTTAAAAACCTTTTATCTTCTTCTGTTCAAAAGGCATGTTATTACTTTATGAATTAGCGCAGCATTATGGAGGATCCGTGAGTCACAAGTATCTGTGTATATACAGGCAGTAATTACGGCATTATTGTATCTGAAGACAGCGGGCAAATATTCCAGAGCAAGGACTCCACCGAGAAAAGTGTCTGAGGGCCTCAGGTACATGTGCTGAACAGTCACCAAATACACCCGAAAAATAACACCAAGGCCAGCTCTGGAGTATAATACAGGGGGTAACTCAGGATCAGTAATGTAATGTATGTACACAGTGACTGCACCAGCAGAATAGTGAGTGCAGCTCTGGAGTATAATACAGGGGGTAACTCAGGATCAGTAATGTAATGTATGTACACAGTGACTGCACCAGCAGAATAGTGAGTGCAGCTCTGGAGTATAATACAGGAGGTAACTCAGGATCAGTAATGTAATGTATGTACACAGTGACTGCACCAGCAGAATAGTGAGTGCAGCTCTGGAGTATAATACAGGAGGTAACTCAGGATCAGTAATGTAATGTATGTACACAGTGACTGCACCAGCAGAATAGTGAGTGCAGCTCTGGAGTATAATACAGGAGGTAACTCAGTATCAGTAATGTATGTACACAGTGACTGCACCAGCAGAATAGTAAGTGCAGCTCTGGAGTATAATACAGGAGGTAACTCTGGATCAGTAATGTAATGTATGTACACAGTGACTGCACCAGCAGAATAGTGAGTGCAGCTCTGCAGTATAATACAGGAGGTAACTCAGGATCAGTAATGTAATGTATGTACACAGTGACTGCACCAGCAGAATAGTGAGTGCAGCTCTGGAGGATAATACAGGAGGTAACTCAGGATCAGTAATGTAATGTATGTACACAGTGACTGCACCAGCAGAATAGTGAGTGCAGCTCTGGAGGATAATACAGGAGGTAACTCAGGATCAGTAATGTAATGTATGTACACAGTGACTGCACCACAGAATAGTGAGTGCAGCTCTGAAGTATAATACAGGAGGTAACTCAGGATCAGTAATGTAATGTATGTACACAGTGACTGCACCAGCAGAATAGTGAGTGCAGCTCTGGAGGATAATACAGGAGGTAACTCAGGGTCAGTAATGTAATGTAAATAACACAGTCACTGCACCAGCAGAATAGTGAGTGCAGCTCTGGAGTATAAAACAGGAGGTAACTCAGGACCAGTAATGTAATGTATGTACACAGTGACTGCACCAGCAGAATAGTGAGTGCAGCTCTGGAGTATAATACAGGAGGTAACTCAGGATCAGTAATGTAATGTATGTACACAGTGACTGCACCAGCAGAATAGTGAGTGCAGCTCTGGAGTATAATACAGGAGGTAACTGAGGATCAGTAATGTAATGTATGTACACAGTGACTGCACCAGCAGAATAGTGAGTGCAGCTCTGGAGTATAATACAGAGGTAACTCAGGACCAGTAATGTAATGTATGTACACAGTGACTGCACCAGCAGAATAGTGAGTGCAGCTCTGGAGTATAATACAGGAGGTAACTCAGGATCAGTAATGTAATGTATGTACACAGTGACTGCACCAGCAGAATAGTGAGTGCAGCTCTGGAGTATAATACAGGAGGTAACTGAGGATCAGTAATGTAATGTATGTACACAGTGACTGCACCAGCAGAATAGTGAGTGCAGCTCTGGAGTATAATACAGGAGGTAACTCAGGACCAGTAATGTAATGTATGTACACAGTGACTGCACCAGCAGAATAGTGAGTGCAGCTCTGGAGTATAATACAGGAGGTAACTCAGGATCAGTAATGTAATGTATGTACACAGTGACTGCACCAGCAGAATAGTGAGTGCAGCTCTGGAGTATAATACAGGAGGTAACTGAGGATCAGTAATGTAATGTATGTACACAGTGACTGCACCAGCAGAATAGTGAGTGCAGCTCTGGAGTATAATACAGGAGGTAACTCAGGACCAGTAATGTAATGTATGTACACAGTGACTGCACCAGCAGAATAGTGAGCTGCCCCAATTCTCTGGAATACTCTACCCAAGAAATGAGGTGTATCCACAACTTACGTAATTTTGGCGATCCCTAAAAACACATCTTTTTAAGGCGACCTATCATGAACCCTAGTCAAGGTCCTTTATATATAACAAATTCACTATTTCTTGTAACATAACTCTCCACCAGACCACAAAGCTGCACGCAGATTGTCTGGTGATGACTCACGCAGCCTTTATTTTTCCATTTCCTCAGGTGACTGTACCATCATTGTGAATAATCCCTGTACATTGTATCACCCCTCCTCATTGTAGATTGTAAGCTCTTATGAGCAGGGCTGTCATTATTTTGCTTTAATTATTGTATTTTCTGAAAACTTATGACTGTTTGTACAGGAACCTCTGAATTGTGAATCGCTGCGGAATATGTTGGCGCTATATAAATAAAGATTACTATTATCTGTGGGCAGCTGAACATTTCTATGGTATCTTTGTCACACGGCGGTTTCCTCAAACCTTGCAGTGTCATGGCGGCATCGGGTGCTGTTCACACTACAGACGGACGCTCCACACTGAGGTTTATCTGATGCTTCTGTGTTACAGTCAGACTCCGGCATTGACCAGCTGTGCTCTCATTAGTGATTGGGCTAACAGGAGTTAATCTCTGTATGACTCCTGATTACCTCCAGGATCACATGTCCTAAGAGACCTATCACAGTTGATCCCTGCCTTTTTCAGATGGTGGGATCTGTCTTCCCATCCTGACTATAGCATTTGCAATACCAGTCCATGTGCTGTTCTGAAGCAGTTGCTGGTGATCTATTGAGCTGCTGTTGGGTTTGCTGTGAAAAGCCTCTTGTTGTCCGGTTATTTCTTCCTATGCATGTATTGTCTTATCCATCTGTGTGTATTGCTGTGCGTACCTTTGGTTTCCCCGTTGTTCTATTTGTGTGGAGTTTTACCACTCATGTCCCGGCCCTTCCCCTGAATGGGGGAGAAGGGATGTTAGACCAGGGCTGGCCAGGAGCAGGGCAAGGGTGGCAGCTCAGATAAGAAGGGTTATGGAGTCGGTAAGCCAAACATTCAACTCTGACTCTGACTC
Organism: Allobates femoralis; assembly: GCA_033576535.1. Taxonomy (NCBI): domain Eukaryota; kingdom Metazoa; phylum Chordata; class Amphibia; order Anura; family Aromobatidae; genus Allobates; species Allobates femoralis. Next base: position 5,032,879 of record JARQOC010000011.1, read on the forward strand.
TTCAATTTCCCTGAATCCGACTCCACCCAAAATGGGCACAGGCTCTGACTCCACAACTCCAACTCCACAAACATGGCTGTGAAGTCAGTAAGCCACATATCCAACTCCAACTCTTCAATTTCCCTGAACCCGACTCCACCCAAAATGGGCACAGACTCCGACTCCACAGTCCTGCAGAAAAGGGACAGCTAGGTCCCTCTTGCCTGAGGGTCAGTCTAGTTATTCCTCACTACCCCTTGATAATCCTACAACAAACTTCTCATTAACTCTTGTGGTGCCCCTACGGTCTGGTTGTCACATTGGTATCGCCTCCCTCACCGGAGGTGGTATCATGCCTGGAAGCAGGAGGAGCTCCTCTGTCACGGGTGTGTCAGGAGGCACGGATGAGACTGTAGAGGCCACTCACAGAAGGTCCCAGCGTCTGGCCAAACAGTCCTAAGAAAATCTCTCTGTTGCTTTAAGAGGCATTCTCCTTTTACTTAAAGCTGGAGGTCACTAGGACCCACCTGATTCCTTACCTTGAGCTGCCTATATATTCCCCTTGACTCCCAGGATGCACTGCTGGTGATAGCTGTTCAGGTGCTCCTGGTTGCATCCTAGCTTAAAGCAGTGTTTCCTGGAGTCTGTTAGGCTGCCTTCACATTAGCGTTTGTGTCTGCATGCTGATGGCATGCAGACACAAACGCTGTCAGAAGCAGGGACACTTTGATGTGTCCGCAGCGGATAATGTCCGCCTGCGGACACATCACTATGGAGCCCGGCAGCCAATCGGCGCTGTCCGGGGGCGGGCCGGAGGCGGAGATCAGCGCCGGAGATCCCCGCCCCCCGGCCGCCGGTAAGCTCCGGGACTGTTGGGGGGAGAACAGCTGATCTGAGAGCTGTTTGAATCTTCCCGCGCCGACACTGTGAGGAGATGTCGGCGCGGGAAGATTCAAACAGCTTTCAGATCAGCTGTTCTCCCGCCGACATCGCTACAGGCGGCGGGGAGAAGGAGGACAGCAGAGGGTCAGCTGATCTCCCGGTGGCCGTCGGTGAGCTCCTGTGACATCACCGGCGGCCACCGGGAGATTTTTCAATGGGTCCGCAGCGTTCTCCTGCTGTGTCATGCAGAGGACACTGCGGACCCATTGAAGACAATGCTTTTTTTGTACGCTTGGGGACGCTTGCTGATTGTCCAAGCTCCCCAAACGCACAAAAAAAACCAACATGCTGCGTCCCGGGTGCGGATGCTGGACACCGGAAGCAGCAGATATCGTCCGCATCCGCACCCGAACGCAGCAAACGCAGGCACCATGCGTTCCTATGTTAAACATAGGAACGCAGTGCGCATGCGTTTAACTGCGTATGGGAACGCAGCAAAACGCTGCCTTCCCATACGCAAATGTGAAGCCAGCCTTAGGTTGAGCTGATCCAAGCAGCAAACCAAGTGTATCTCTTGCCTCTTTGTTTGTTTCCCTTATGTGTTTCTCTAGTTGTTAGCAGGGCTGACTAGTGATCACCCGCTCTGATCCCTGTGTAGTGGTAGTCCAGGGACAGTCAGGGACTAGGTATCCTGGCAGAACTGAATCTGGAGGGCAGGAGATTGCAAATTTCCTGGATGCAAGTAGGGACCCGACAGCACAACAGTTTAATGAGAGCCCGGAACTGCAAGTAATACAGCAGTACCGTTACAAGTTTGCACTGCCTGCTCGTCAGGAGCTTATTGCAAAAGCAAAGGAAAAGGGCCGTAGAATAGCTCACAGGCAGATGGGACCAGAAACTGAAAAGCGCGGCAGGTAGACCTCCAAACCCACCTGGCGAGGTGGACTCTGACTGCTTCCAGGCTGACCGAACCCTCCTTGACCTGGTGACCGGTGCCCTGGACTTAACAGCTTTCTCACCAGTAAAGGTAAGGAGTGTTTCATACTAGCTGCCTATCCATCTATCCCCTGGGAACCTACACAAGCAGCGCTGGTCATCCCTGACCAGATACCACATGTGGCGTCACAATCATCTACAAATCCCCTGTAAATATTCCCTTTGATTTGCTCGGTCTCGGCCATGGAGCTGGGCGACCGCCACCGTGACTCCCCAAAAGACTGCCAGACCGGCTACAAAGTACCCCGGCCCCAACGACCGCTGCACTCTTCTTCTCCTTGGCAATTCTTCAGACGTTAATGTCACCAGTTCTGGAGGAATCTTCTATTTCGCTACTGAAACCCAGAAATTATACTAAAGATTTTAATTAACAGAAACGTCTCTGTTGCCCGGAGGGTCGGGGGACGACTTCACTGCCGGTGAATCCTGGGAAACTCCATGTAAAGCTTATGGTGGAATTCCCCTTTAATGAACTGGAATTTACCTGTTTAAATCTCGTCAGTAGAATATGTTGCACATAATGAAGTTGGGGGATGTGATACAATTTTGTATGCAGAGTCCTGGTGGTGAAGCCGTGACGTCAGCCCTCCGCCGACTGCTCCTGCAGCCATGAAACCCCCTTTTTATTTCCAACATCAAAGAGCAGCTAATTATCTTGCTGAAAGGGAATGGAACGACTGGGATTTTAATAGTTTCTTTTTTTTTTCCCCTTGAAATAATAACTGCGAGCACAAGCCCGGACTTACAAAGTCACACCTCTTGATCTGAAGACGTTGGCTTACGGAGAGACCTGCTGGAGAGACACCTCTTAAGAGTTTCCATTGATGGCGTCAAATAATTCTCTGGTTAATACCCGTGATTGATTTTCTCTTGTTTCCTAACCGCAGCCGGCGAGGTTAAACTGTTTCTAAAAAGGTTTCCACATCAAAGCCTTGATGTCCAGATTAGTGAGGAGACCTCTCCGTAGGTGAATGCAAGGCGCAGCCCGTCATCTACGTCAGGGGCTTTTAAGTCGTTCCACTTGGGAAAGTTACCTGCTTATTGGGATATTATCTCCTCCACGGGCGGCTTCACACGGCCTCCCGCCAAGGCCGCGTCGTCTTCGCTTCTCCACGTAGTCGCGATTCCTTCTAAATACTTATTGATGCAAATTGAACATTTTCACTCATCTACTTTTCCTCTTCAAAAGGTTCATTATACGGGGAAAATGAAGAAAAAAAAATCCAGATCGCCATCAAGCAAGGGGCGACGTGGCGCCACATGCAGGACGGCCTCTGAAGAAGGAGGACAGATGGCTCTACCTGATAAATTCTACACTTAGGAGAACATTGTATGAAAATCATTCCTCAACATCAGATAAAATCCTTCAAAATTGCTGCAATTTTCGATCTTGTCTGTTTAGTTGGTTTCTGGTTTGATCCAGTTGGTTACTGCCCAAACCGTTCGGCTGTGTTCACTTTGTGTATTTATTGCATTTTTAATGCATTTTTTGAGTGCAGATTTCTCCAAAAACCATAAAGTGTAACTGTTGCTCTAGTTGTTAATGATGGGTCAGAGAGTAGCTAAGATAATGCTTTTTTGTGCCATATGACTTATTTTCTCTCGTTTTTCTGCGCTCTTTTAAAAACTGCATTTTATGACTGTGTTGGTGTGGCCAGAATCTGCCATCACTGTGTGGGCGTGGCCAGCATCTGCCAGCACTGTGTGGGCACGGCCAGCATCTGCCAGCACTGTGTGGGCACGGCCAGCATCTGCCAGCACTGTGTGGGCACGGCCAGCATCTGCCAGCACTGTGTGGGCACGGCCAGCATCTGCCAGCACTGTGTGGGCACGGCCAGCATCTGCCAGCACTGTGTGGGCACGGCCAGCATCTGCCAGCACTGTGTGGGCACGGCCAGCATCTGCCAGCACTGTGTGGGCACGGCCAGCATCTGCCAGCACTGTGTGGGCACGGCCAGCATCTGCCAGCACTGTGTGGGCACGGCCAGCATCTGCCAGCACTGTGTGGGCACGGCCAGCATCTGCCAGCACTGTGTGGGCACGGCCAGCATCTGCCAGCACTGTGTGGGCACGGCCAGCATCTGCCAGCACTGTGTGGGCACGGCCAGCATCTGCCAGCACTGTGTGGGCACGGCCAGCATCTGCCAGCACTGTGTGGGCATGGCCAGCATCTGCTAGCACTGTGTGGACATGGTCAGCATCTGCTAGCACTGTGTGTGTGGACCGCATCTGCCAGCAGTGTGTGGATATGGCCAGCTTTTGCCAGCATTGTGTGGGCATGGCCAGCTTTTGCCAGCAGTGTGTGTATTTTCCACAGCTTCTGAGAGCAGGCTGATAGGGAGCAGTGTGACAGCAGAGAAGGGATTAACAGATTGTGACTGAGCTGTGTGGAGCCAGATGACAGATCAGAAGCTTGTGCCAAGGAAAGAGGAGTTTGCGTGATCCTGACATTCTGACATTGCTCAGAAACTGTGCTGTACCCTGAGATAATCTGATACAATGTTTCCTCACTAGCTGTAGTCAGCAGTGCAGGCTACGCCCCCTTTACCTTATATGGTTTCATTCCCCGTATTCAGTGTGAAGACGGATCTGACTGAGAATGAGCATATGTCTGCTTCACATACAGTGTAATAGGGACACCTTGTGGAAGGTTTATGAATGGTTTTCAACCAAAATTTGTCTGATAAAGTATATCTGAAAGTTTATTAAAATCAATTGCCCTTCGTTATTATTAAATAAAAATGTAAACGGCGGTTATGATTTAAGGGAATTCTGATTCCGCAAAGTCAATGAGAATCCTGATGCCTCCTGCAGACATTGGGTATTTTCTCCTTGCAGATTTGGTGCAGAAAATAATCTACAGATGTCAATTCTTTTAGTGTTTTTGCAGCATTTTTTCTCCCATTGACTCTAGTATTTTTGTTTGTTTTTTTTTCTTTTGATTACTGGGTTAGTAATGAGGGTGTCTGATAGACACCTCTCCATTACTGACCCCTGGGCTTGATGCCCCTTAAACCATTAACCCAATTGCCACTGCACCAGGCCAGGGGGAAGAGCCAAGGTGAAGTGTCAGAATTGGTGCATCTAATGTGATCCTCCACTTTTGGGTTGGTATATTTAGGCTGAGAACTAATATAACAGATTGTTCAGCTCAGCACTTTCTCTTGTGTACATATGCCCCTCCAGCATGGACAGAGCCCAGGCAGCACTTGGAGACCTCATAACTTGGGGAACCTAATAAATAAATTTAAAAAATGGCACGGAGTCCCCCCCCCCCATTTTTGATAAACATCCAAGTTAAAGCAGAAAGCTGCAGGCTGATATTACCGGGCTGGAAGGATCTATGGTTATTGGGCCCTTCCCAGCCTAAATCCAAAAGGAAAAAAGAATCCAAGGAGGGGAAACAGATGTTGTGCGGCAGTAAAAACTTGTATTTATTCCATATGAAAGATACAAAAGGTACAAGATTTTGATATGTGTTAGGCGGCCGTCACACGGAACGATTTCTTGCCTGATATCGTTTAAGTGATCTCCTTTTTGATCGCTTAAGCGATATCGGGCAAGATATCGTTGCATGTAATCAAGCGATTTACGATGTTAAATCGCTTGATCGTGACATCACTGATCTGAGGTCCGGTTCTCAGATCTAGCGATGAACGATTTCACGATCTCCTTCATCGTGGTGTATGACACCACGATGATCCATCTCCCAGCGGCAGAGCCTATGCTGGGAGATGGTAACTATGATACATGTCGGGTAACTAAGCGACGCGCGGCCCTAGTAACCCGATGTATACCATAGTAACGAGCGAGATCGCGGCTCCGCATTGCTGGTGAGTCTGTCTGTGTGACATCTCACCAGCGATGTGAGCGATATTGTAAGCGATCGCGCGTGCACGTGATCGCTTACAATATCGCTAAAGATATCTGTGCGTGTGACGGCCGCCTTACACAGATATTTCTTGTGTGGCTCCTTTTTATCGGCCATCAGTTGATCCAGTTGATATTATTGATATCAGTTTGATCAGTTGATATTATCACTAAAGGTACCGTCACACCTAGCGATGGGGCTGGAGATGTCGGCGCGACTGGTGGGTGCGCGCACGTTTTTGGCGCCCCGCCAGCATCGCCGTCCCCCATTTACATGGGGCGCCATCTCCAGCCCCACGCCGGCGAGCTGTCAGTCGGCATCGTCGCCGGGGTGTCTGAAAACCCCAGTGGTGATGCAGGACAATAGGAGCCTATGACTCTCATCGCCTGACAGGTCGCCGGCGGCCGGTTACATGGGGCGATGTGTGCACATCGCCCCAGATCGGTCGCCTGGTTCAGAGCACTGCTCTGAAACCAGGCGACCTCCCGGCGGTGCCGACATTGCCCCTTTACATGAGGCGACGTAGGGGCGATGTCACCACCGATGGGCCACGCCCCTACATCGCCTATGTAATCAGCTGCGATGTCGCCCCGTGACGGGGCCTTAAGTGACAGGATTGTTTTCTAATTACTGAAAGGGCCGCTTTACACACACCAACTTCTGTGTCCAACTTCTGAACCGAGCTCTGGTTGCAGTGAAATCATGGACACATTGTTCTATTTTGTGGCTGTGTACAAATGTGGCTGTGTACAAATGTAACAATGTGTCCATGATTTCACTGCAACCAGAGATCTGTTCAGAAGTTGGACACAGAAGTTGGTGTGTGTAAAGCGGCCCAAAGATTTCAGCCGGTGTCAGGACTTTCAGGGCTTTTTGCTCCTATCTTTCTTCATGCGTTCAATACTTTTTCGCTGTGTCAATTTTCATTATTACACAAAATGTATGGACATCTATGGTTTGGCTTCTTTGGATGGGTTGTTACTGATATCTGGGGAATAATTACTGTCAATAGCACCTTTTAGAATGATATTTACTTAGGCAGGCTTCACACTGCAGTTTTCTCACTGATCAGTGTCCATCCAGTTTGTGAGCCAAAACCAGGAGAGGAACTTGCAGAGAAAAACTATCATTGAAACACTGACACCTGTTCTGTGTTTTGGAGAAACTCCTGGTTTTGGCACACAAACTGGATGGACACTGATCAGAGAAAGAACTGCAGTGTGAAGCCAGCCTAAGACTATTGGTGATGCGTTCAATACTTATTTCACCTTGTGTCATTTCTGGAGGTGATTTGATTTTTATTCTGGGACCTGCAGAAAGTCAGATATTTCCACAGCAGATTGGGTCCATAACTTTTGATCAGCTGATGGAGGGTATATCCGGTCATTATTACAGCTCTCTGGGGCAATATTACCTGCCGGTCGTTATCCCGCGGCCTGTTGACATTTCAGATAATGTTTAATATTCACTATCTTTGTAACCTTGGATAATCCTGTCCTCATCACATCCTGACAAAAGTACGAGTCCAATCATTTCCTTTCCTTCATAAGAAATTTCCCTCCGTTCGAAGGTGTAATAAAATACTGAAGTTTTAGAACTAGCAGCATGTAAACCCATAGAAGTCAATGGGGTTATTCACACTTTGGCTCTTTTTCTCACTGTTCCGTTTTTGCAGCAACACTCAGCCGCCGTGAGAAATAAACAGAAATGAATGTAGACACATCGACGTTATTCCTTCTTTATGGATTTGTCTTTCTTTGTCAATGTAACATTGGACATGAACACGTGACTGTAGCCGCACGTTCTGACGTATGTTCACACGTTGAGTTTTTGCTGCATTTTTTTCATGAGTTTTATGCAAATTAAAAAGCAAAACCTGCTTTTTAGAAAAGTGTTACTGCAGAAAAAAGCAGCAAAAAAGCAAAGCTAGTGTGAACACAGCCTAAACCCGGTGTTGTAACGTGAAGCTCACGGGCCCCGATGCAAAAGCTTTAACAGGGCCACCAGTTATTGCAAATGTCTCATAGGAAAATAATCTTTTTCTATGCTCCAATGGGACTTTTGGGGCCCCCTAGGCCACAGGGCCCAGGTGCTTGTAGTCACGGCCCTGCCTGAACCTCTTGTGAGAAGCCTTTTAATACTTTAGCTATTTTTGAGTTCTTTTATTTGCTGACAACTTCTTGACAACCACGAATTATCGCTTTTACTGAGCTCATCATGAAACAGTTGGTAATTAATCTTCCTCACTAGTCGCAGAATAGGGGCTCAGACACATGGGCGTTGCATTCAGATGTGTGAAATGCAAGCAAACCATGGTTAGTTGAGCTGTCCTCGGATGTCCTCAGTGAGTGACCACTTGCCCAGGCCACAGCTCGCAGCTCATTCATTTAGTATTTGGAGGCCATGAGGATAGGACGCTCTGTCTTTACCGCATCCTCCAATGAAGCAGAGCTTAGATTGGACTGGCTGGCAGAGAGAAGATGTCACAGAGATCGAGGATGGGCATGAGGGAGTAATAAAGATGGAGTCCAGATATCTGTGTGGATTTTTTTTTTCTTTCTAATAAAATGTTTTTCTATGTGTGTTGTGTCTTCTTTACTATTTACTTGAGATTCTTAATGGCCGGGTCTAACATTAGCCCGACATTAAGAATCTTGGGTTTAATGCCAGCTGGCAATACAAAGCTGGCATAAACCCCTTATTACCCACCGCCACAAGGGCTGGTGGAAAAGCCTGGTAAAACGCCTGAAAATGGAGCTACGAATGTATGCACCATTTTCAGGGGCGACTGCGGGCTGCTATTCTATAGTGTGGAGGGGCCCAATTCCTACCATCTATCTGTCTTGTATTCTTAGTCTTTTCCATGCTGTATAAAGTATGTTAAAAAAGCATTGCACACGGACACCACATGGGTAATCACAACGGTTTGTTAGCTCAGTTTAAAAATGTGCACAATCACACTGCACTCGCACAAAACACAGGTGATCCCAAATACGGATGCCACACGTCCTACTCTCCTGGTCATATTTTTCATACGCTTGTGTGTTTTCAGCCTTATTGTCATTCTTCATTGCATTTCTGATGTAATATTTGTGCACTAGGAAGCACAGGCTGTACAGATCCACAAACCTCTTCCAGATAATGGAATGCTACAATGCATGGAAAAAAGTGACAAATCTCCATCGGTCTTTGCTGTATCTGGGGTAATGGATGATTTGTTTTTGCATTTTTTTCTAGTTTCAGCCATTGTAAAGTCGCACTCTAGAAATCAGCGGAGTAGACCTAATCTGGATGATTCAATAACCTCCTCCACGGGAACTTCCTGTTGTGTCTTTTTTTCCCTCTTGTGTATTCATGTCCATGAAGGGGGCCCCCCGGCTTTTGAGCTGTGTCCCCTCTCGTTCTGGGAGCAATCAGTGCGGTCATTAGATAGATGTAATATACTATTAGTGATGGAGCTATTTATTGCATGGAATAGTAGCCATGTTATTGTCGGCCATTGATTAATATCTTGATTAATTTCCAGAAGGCGTTCTACCAGGTGTTAACGCCTCGCAGATTGGAAGCTGTGTCCGTGCTCTTCATGGTATATTATGCGCGCAGACATGCTCAGTGACTGCAGTGCGCCTTTGTTTGCATTGGCAGCCGTGGAACTCCCTGCGGCTGCGGCCATAAAGACGTTTCTGTTAGAAGCCGGAGAGCTCATTGTCGAAAAATTGTCCCTCAAAAAAAATTAGCATGGTACAACGACGAAGGCATCATGTAGCACAAATGACAGCTGCCTGGATGAAACAATGGGGACGAAATGGCTTTTTCGAGCGGAGCATTTCTCATGTAAATTTCCTTACATGCTGCCCCATAAGAGCGCGGATAAAACCAGCTCTACACGGCGTTCTGTGATCTCCTGGAGGCACGTCATGGATTCCAGGGGCTAAAAGAAGATCTTGTCTTGTGTTAAAAAAAAAAGCCTAAACATTACAAAAAGTTTGCAAACTTTCTAAAAAACTTTTGTTTCCCAGTGCTGTAACTTGAAGCTCATGGGCCCCATGTGAAAGCTCCAACGGGGCCCCCAATTATTGTAATCTTTAATAGCAATAGTCTTTTATTATAGGTCAAGAAACTTGGGGCCCCCCTAGGCTCCAGAGCCCGTGTGGAATTGCAACCCTTGCACCTGTTGTAGTTATGCCCCTGAGTTAAGGATATTTGCTTCCAGTTAAGGAAAGGTAATGTTTGTACTTACATCCAGATGTTACAAACCCATGCAGACTAATACAAGTGCATCTGAATGAATTAGAATAGCATCAAAAAGATCATTTATTTCAGTAATTCAATACATAAAGTGACACACACATATTATATAGAGTCATTACACACAGAGGGATCTATTGTATGTGTTTAGGTATGTTAATGTTGATGATTATAGCTTACAGCCAATGAAAATCCAAAGGTCATTATCTCAGAAAATTTGAATATTCAACACAAAACCCTGCAAAGGCATTTAAAACGGTCCCTCAGTCTGGTTCAGTAGCTACACAACATGGGGAAGACTACTGACTTAAAAGATGTCCAGAAGAGAATCATTGACACACTCCACAAGGAGGGTAAGCCAAAAAAAGATAATTGGAAATTAAGGTCCAAGAGTCTGCAGGAGAGTGGAGAGCCACAATCCAGAGTTGAGGAAGAGGAGAGGCCACAATCCAAGAGTCTGGAGGAAGAGTGGAGAGGCCACAATCCAAGAGTCTGGAGGAAGAGTGGAGAGGGCACAATCCAAGAGTCTGGAGGAAGAGGAGAGAAGAGCTAGAAAGCGGAGAGCGCAATAAGAGGTGAGAGGAATAGAGTCTGGAGAAGGCAGGCCCAATCCAAGAGCTGGAGGAAGAGGGAGAGCACAATCCAAGAGCTGGAGAAGAGTGGAGAGGCCACAATCCAAGAGTCTGGAGGAAGAGCGGAGAGGCCACAATCCAAGAGTGTGGAGGAAGAGCGGAGAGGCCACAATCCAAGAGTCTGGAGGAAGAGCGGAGAGGCCACAATCCAAGAGTGTGGAGGAAGAGCGGAGAGGCCACAATCCAAGAGTGTGGAGGAAGAGCGGAGAGGCCACAATCCAAGAGTGTGGAGGAAGAGCGGAGAGGCCACAATCCAAGAGTGTGGAGGAAGAGCGGAGAGGCCACAATCCAAGAGTGTGGAGGAAGAGCGGAGAGGCCACAATCCAAGAGTCTGGAGGAAGAGCGGAGAGGCCACAATCCAAGAGCCTGGAGGAAGAGTGGAGAGGCCACAATCCAAGAGTCTGGAGGAAGAGTGGAGAGGCCACAATCCAAGAGTCTGGAGGAAGAGTGGAGAGGCCACAATCCAAGAGTGTGGAGGAAGAGCGGAGAGGCCACAATCCAAGAGCGTGGAGGAAGAGCGGAGAGGCCACAATCCAAGAGCCTGGAGGAAGAGTGGAGAGGCCACAATCCAAGAGTCTGGAGGAAGAGTGGAGAGGCCACAATCCAAGAGTGTGGAGGAAGAGCGGAGAGGCCACAATCCAAGAGTGTGGAGGAAGAGTGGAGAGGCCACAATCCAAGAGTCTGGAGGAAGAGCGGAGAGGCCGCAATCCCAGAGTCTGGAGGAAGAGCGGAGAGGCCACAATCCAAGAGTGTGGAGGAAGACCGGAGAGGGCACAATCCAAGAGTGTGGAGGAAGAGCGGAGAGGCCACAGTCCCAGAGTGTGGAGGAAGAGCGGAGAGGCCACAGTCCCAGAGTGTGGAGGAAGAGCGGAGAGGCCACAGTCCCAGAGTGTGGAGGAAGAGGGGAGAGATCACAATCCCAGAGCCTGGAGGAAGAGCGGAGAGGCCACAATTCAAGAGCGTGGAGGAAGAGGGGAGAGATCACAATCCCAGAGTGTGGAGGAAGAGCGGAGAGGCCGCAATCCAAGAGCCTGGAGGACAGCAACGTCATTCACACATCTCTCGCCTGTGGAGTGGTGCCTCACTGTACCCTATTGAAGAGCCACACAGTGCCCGAAGTGTCATGAGACTGAAGTCTCGTGCCTGCACAGTGGAATCTCGTGACACTTCAGGCACTGTGTTGCTTTAATAGGGTACAGTGAGGCGCCACTGCGCAGGTGCAAGATGTGTGAATGATGTCGCTGTCATTCACTTGCATACACAGGAGGGCGGTGTTTTCCATGCAGCTTGGCGATTTTCGTGTTGAGTGGGATGGGTTTTCCATGCAGCGGGGCGATATTGGTATGCAGCGGGGAGGGTTTTCCATGCACCAGGGCAGTGTTAGTGTGCAGTGGGGTGGGTCTGACCGCAGTGTGCTTCACCCCATATGACCATTAAAGAGTACTTTTCTATTTCTGAGATGCAGGGGGACGTCTGAGGATTTAAAGGGGTTACAGGAACCCCGATTTCATCATGTTTGAGGTGGTGGGCAATGTTCAGAACCTCTAAAACAGGTGACAGTTTCACATTAATGTAAAGTGGGGACAGGAGAAGTTTAGTGAAAACAACCCAACTTTGTTCTTGAGTCTAGGGTTGCAAAAATGTTTTTGTTGGCCAACTTTTTTGGCTCCAGTGATGAGTCCTATCCCGAGTGTTCCATTCACACAAAAAGTATGAGGATTTCATGTATCATCCTCGCTGTCGCATATTGACCATCCTTGACCTTCGTAGTTAATTTTCTTGAGAATAAAGTCTAAATTTTCATGACTTTCCTTCCAGTGCACACAATGTCCTTCAGGTGCCGATCTTTCTCCCCTTCATTGTGCTGTCACAGTTTCAGACTTTTTTTTCGAATGAATCAGTGATCTCCTCTCGCTCACATTGTTCTCAAAGTTACATTTTTCCATCATCCCAGGAACATCCCTGTGATACATTGGAGCACCATCTTGAGAAAAGTATGAAGGAATTCCTTTCCTCTGCTTCTCTGCCATAAAAAGACAGTCACCAGGAGCCGCAGGTTCTTTTCCTTTAGTCTGATGACTCCAAAATCATCCATCAAAGGTCACTCAAAGGGGTCAAAGTCTGGTGCAAGAGTGTTTGTGAAAGAACTGAACGGGATGAAAATTTTGCAATATTTTTACTGAGTTCAGCGGTCGAAGGTTTATAAATATCACCTCTTACTTTTCAAACAATGTTACCCTTGCAGACTTGATGGGAGATCTGGCATCATTTACTAAAGTGACACATTGTAACAAACGCTCAGCTGCGATGTCCCAGTCGGTTTTCTAGTTATTAGCAGCAATGTTCCCATTAACTGACTGCGATCAGAGATTTTCTAAATCAAAGTCTACTAGAAAGTTGCAGAACTTTGCATTGTAAGGATTTTCCAGACATGGCTGCTTTCTTCCTAATAGAACCTCACTCCTGTCCTCGGGCTGTATGTAAAATTGGCCCATTTCAATTAATGGGGCTAAGATATAATCCCCCCCCCCAATCTGTGCACCAGAGTGGTGCTATTTTAGTAATAAAGCGGTAATATTTCATTTCTGGAAAAAACCCTTTAAGTAATGATTAGACTTGAGACAGTTGTCCAAATCTTACGTATTAATCACGTCTTCAAGGATAGTTCATTACTATCAGAAGAGTGGGGCTCCAACACCTGGCAGCCCACCCATCAGCTGGCACAGCACAGCGCCATACATTGGGTTGTGGCCGTTGTTGGTACTGCAGCTCAGATCACTTTGACTTCAGTAAGAGGCAAGAGTGGCCACTACAGGAGGACAAGTCATCGATAAGTATCTCCTGGACAAACATTATCATTTACTTAATAACAATTAAGGGGCAAGGAATCAAAAATTAAGCTGTCTATCTGATCATTTGCAACAAACCTTCCCCTTCATATCAGCTTGCTATTTTTCCTTCTGATCTTTAATATCCATCTTGCTTCCCCCCCCCAAAAAAAAAAAATAAATGAAATGATGGTTTTCAGATTGGGCGCTTTATACTATGACTGAGTGTGACATTGTCAGGGCAGAAGGTGATCAACATCATTGAGAAATCTGAGGCTTCTTAAGGAGCAGAACTGCAACATAAACCCACCATCATTTTGGGAGTTCTGGAGACATTCCATCATAGATGGTTTGGGATCATTTCGTGGACATATTGGGAGACATTCAATACAGGTGATTGAAGGTCTTTCCTGGGACTTATCCGGAGACATTACATTGAAGACAGTTGGGTGTAATTTCTAGGACATATCCATCGTAGTAGTTCACAATAAAGCGAGGCGTCAGACAAGGCGGCATCCGGTCACCATTTCTCTTCAATTTCTATACAGAAGTTATTGTCAGGAAGGCTGGACTTGGCGAAAAAGAAGGAATCAAAATTGCTGGAAGAATCATCAACAATCTAAGGCACAGATAATACAACACTGATAGCAACAAGTGTAGATGGAGGAAGGATTAATACAAAAAGTCAAGATGGAAAACTCCAACATGGGACCGATACTCAACACAAAGAAGGCAAAAATACTGACTACTGCCAGGTACGACTGGGACACATGTGACTACTGCCAGGTACGACTGGGACACATGTGACTACTGCCAGGTACGACCGGGACACATGTGACTACTGCCAGGTACGACTGGGACACATGTGACTACTGCCAGGTACGACTGGGACACATGTGACTACTGCCAGGTACGACTGGGACACATGTGACTACTGCCAGGTACGACTGGGACACATGTGACTACTGCCAGGTACGACTGGGACACATGTGACTACTGCCAGGTACGACTGGGACACATGTGACTACTGCCAGGTACGACCGGGACACATGTGACTACTGCCAGGTACGACTGGGACACATGTGACTACTGCCAGGTACGACTGGGGCCCATATGACTACTGCCAGGTATGACCAGAACACATGTGACTACTGCCAGGTACGACTGGGGCCCATATGACTACTGCCAGGTACGACCGGGACACATGTGACTACTGCCAGGTACGACTGGGACACATGTGACTACTGCCAGGTACGACTGGGGCCCATATGACTACTGCCAGGTATGACCAGAACACATGTGACTACTGCCAGGTACGACTGGGGCCCATATGACTACTGCCAGGTATGACCAGAACACATGTGACTACTGCCAGGTACGACTGGGACACATGTGACTACTGCCAGGTACGACTGGGACACATGTGACTACTGCCAGGTACGACCGGGAGACATGTGACTACTGCCAGGTACGACCGGGACACATGTGACTACTGCCAGGTACGACCGGGACACATGTGACTACTGCCAGGTACGACCGGGACACATGTGACTACCGCCAGGTACGACCGGGACACGTGACTACCGCCAGGTACGACCGGGACACATGTGACTACCGCCAGGTACGACCGGGACACATGTGACTACCGCCATGTACGACCGGGACACATGTGACTACTGCCAGGTACGACTGGGACACATGTGACTACTGCCAGGTACGACCGGGACACATGTGACTACTGCCAGGTACGACCGGGACACATGTGACTACTGCCAGGTACGACCGGGACACATGTGACTACTGCCAGGTACGACCGGGACACATGTGACTACTGCCAGGTACGACCGGGACACATGTGACTACTGCCAGGTACGACCGGGACACATGTGACTACTGCCAGGTACGACCGGGAGACATGTGACTACCGCCAGGTACGACCGGGACACATGTGACTACCGCCAGGTACGACCGGGACACATGTGACTACCGCCAGGTACGACCGGGACACATGTGACTACCGCCAGGTACGACCGGGACACATGTGACTACCGCCAGGTACGACCGGGACACATGTGACTACCGCCAGGTACGACCGGGACACATGTGACTACCGCCAGGTACGACCGGGACACATGTGACTACCGCCAGGTACGACCGGGACACATGTGACTACCGCCAGGTACGACCGGGACACATGTGACTACCGCCAGGTACGACCGGGACACATGTGACTACCGCCAGGTACGAATGGGACATGT
Organism: Allobates femoralis; assembly: GCA_033576535.1. Classification (NCBI taxonomy): domain Eukaryota; kingdom Metazoa; phylum Chordata; class Amphibia; order Anura; family Aromobatidae; genus Allobates; species Allobates femoralis. Next base: position 5,048,573 of record JARQOC010000011.1, read on the forward strand.
GACTACCGCCAGGTACGAACGGGACACATGTGACTACCGCCAGGTACGAACGGGACACATGTGACTACCGCCAGGTACGAACGGGACACATGTGACTACCGCCAGGTACGACCGGGACACATGTGACTACTGCCAGGTACGAACGGGACACATGTGACTACCGCCAGGTACGACCGGGACACATGTGACTACTGCCAGGTACGACCGGGACACGAGACTACTGCCAGGTACAACCGGGACACATGTGACTACTGCCAGGTACGACGGGACAGATGTGACTACCACAAGGTACAACTGGGACACATGTGACTACTGCCAGGTATGACCGGAACAGATGTGAGATGGATGGAGATGAACTGGAAGTGGTAAAGACTTCACCCTACTTGGATCAATGATCATTTAAGATGCAGCGACGACACCGGAAGTCAATAGGAAAAAAGCTGGGGGAAATCACGAATAAAGTCAATGGACAAGGTCTTCACATCAAGGAACATTTCACTGGTGATGAAAACACGGCTCGTACATAGTCTGGTCTATTCTGTAGTAACATTTCACTGGTGATGGAGACACGGCTCGTACATAGTCTGGTCTATTTTGTAGTAACATAGGGAAGTGACACCTAGATGATAAAGGAAAAAGACAGAAGAATCAACACCTTCATAATGTGGAGCTGGAGAACAATGATATCAATACTATGGATGGAAGAAGAAGAAGAACCAAACAGACATGTAACTGGAAGGAAAGATCACCAAGATACGACTGTCTACACATCATACAAAGAGACCATTCAGTGGAGAATAGAACAAGGCAAAGAGGAAGACCAGCGCCCCGATGACTTGATACAATCAAAATAACAGTGGAGAAGTACCTGGTGGACCTATGTAGTCTTGGAGAAGACCCTGGAGGACTTTTCTAGGCTTGGAGAAGACCCTGGTGGACCTATCTAGGCTTTGAGAATATACTGGTGGACCTATGTAGGCTTGGAGAAGACCCTGGAGGACGTGTCTAGGTTGCACAAGATCGATCTTCCAATAGAATGTTCATTCATCAAGTAGTCATGGCTCCAGGTCAAGGTGAAAGCTGACAAATAATAATATTCATCGTAGGTGGTTTGGGATAATTTTAAGACATATCTAGAAACATTTCATCTTGGATGGTTACAGATCATTCCTGGGACATATCTGGAGACTTTCCATCTTAGACGGTTGCCATTCATTCCTCTTCCTGCTTTCACCCACCGCACAATAGTTAATGTCGATTATACAGCAAGGTGGAGACTTCTTCCCATGTTCCAATGAAAGGTGACATCATTCCTTCACTATTGACATAACATGGGTTATAAGATCGTCTATGGCTCTCAGTGTTTGCATTGCATAACAAGTAACACAATGAAGTCACTAAAATCTATTCTCAAACAATTTGCCTATGTTTTTTGGAGGGGGAAGGGGACATGGTATGAACAATTGCATTCTCTGTCATACTAAATAAACATTTACTTTGGCTGCAGATGGAGCAACAGAGGAGCAAAGTGCATTAGGAACTCTCATAGATTATAGGTGGAGAAGCCGAGTGATTGACACATGTCCGGGAAGCCACTTACTCCGCGGATTAAGCCGTTTACGTCTCCGGAACGGCAGCAGGAATAATGTTTCCATATAGAATGTGATATTGGCTTTTAGCTTTGAGGGCTCACCCTCCATCATGGGGCGCCAGCCTGATATAAACCCAAATGTCTCGTCATATTGCAGATATAGTGGATGAAGTTGTCCTCACCTTGTTTCGATTGGGTAGAGCTGATGGGAGGACGGTGAATCGTCAGACGTTGGGTGATGCCCGTCTCATGGACGCTCATTTATCACCTGTATGTAAACATTAATGTTACTAGGGACAGACGATGTGTCCAAAGCTGGACGTTCCTGTGTATTCGCTGGTGTCAATCATCAGATCAATGACAAGTCAATCAATTCTACACCAATGAAGACTGGTGCAAAGTTTTCTGAATCTGTCGAAGTCAAGATCAATTTCAATTCTATTTCAACGAATGGCTAAACATGGCCGAGGTCATGTGACAGATGGCGTAAGACAAAGAAGAAAGATCTCTTGACCTTAGACATGGTCTGGCGGGTTTTCCCATAATGCATTGCACCAGATGCCCCACCCAGTACCAGAAGCATTCATGAGGGACCACAGGACAGAGATCAATAATGACCAATAAAGAAGCCAAAAGAGGAGAGGCTGCTGTGTGGAACATGGATTGGTGAGACCTGAGAAGTCACTGTGTACATACATTACATTACTGATCCTGAGTTACCTCCTGTATTTATACTCCAGAGCTGCACTCACTATTCTGCTGGTGCAGTCACTGTGTACATACATTACATTACTGATCCTGAGTTACCTCCTGTATTATACTCCAGAGCTGCACTCACTATTCTGCTGGTGCAGTCACTGTGTACATACATTACATTACTGATCCTGAGTTACCTCCTGTATTATACTCCAGAGCTGCACTCACTATTCTGCTGGTGCAGTCACTGTGTACATACATTACATTACTGATCCTGAGTTACCTCCTGTATTATACTCCAGAGCTGCACTCACTATTCTGCTGGTGCAGTCACTGTGTACATACATTACATTACTGTTGTTGAGTTACATCCTGTATTATACTCCAGAGCTGCACTCACTATTCTGCTGGTGGCAGTCACTGTGTACATACATTACATTACTGTTGTTGAGTTACTTCCTGTATTATACTGCAGAGCTGCACTCACTATTCTGCTGGTGCAGTCACTGTGTACATACATTACATTACTGATCCTGAGTTACCTCCTGTATTATACTCCAGAGCTGCGTTGTGGGTCCTTGACCCTTGCTGCCATCCTGGATTCAATAAGCTGCACTGACAGCAATAAGGGTACCTTTACACGCCGCGACGGCAGGCTGGATACATCCCGCTACTTCACGTGCACGAGCACGCTCAAACGGCTACAAACGGTCAACGCACCCTCTTTACACGCCGCGACAAGGTGCGCTACGCCACGCTACATCTATAGCTAGCTACATCGCCGGGTGTCTCAAGTAGCCAGCTGTAGCGTAGCGTACCATGTTTACACACCGCTCCAACAAGCTACTATGGGCGGACCCGGTGCAGCAGGGATAGCACATAGGCGTGCAACAATCTTGGATTACGAGCCGTCCGTATGATGATAGGACAGCGCAATATCATCAGGATTGGCCAGGCATCGCAGGAGGCTGGTTAATACAGCACGCTCGAGTAATTGTGTAGTGTGACTGGTCAGCTCCTTAAATATCCCGCCCTATGCTGCGACTACCAATCATAAAGCAGGAGCTTCCTCCAATGATCGCAGATGTGGCGACGTAACATGGCGACTGTGTCACGCCTTAGATACATGGCAGCCACATCGCCGGGTGTCCAGAGTTGCCTTCCGTTGCTTCTTTACACGCCGATACAGCTCGCTACAATCGGCGATGTTGCCTTAAGTTTATGAGCAGAGACCATAAACAGATGTATCTGTCGCCGGCTGTAGCGTCGCCTCTTCAGACGCCGCTACTACAGGCGATATGGACGCTACAAGCTACAATTGTAGCTTGTAGCGCGATGTATCCAGCCTGCCGTCGCGGCGTGTAAAGGTACCCTAAGAGATCTTCTGAAATGTGAGACTGAAACACAACAGAGCACATTTACTGATTCTTAGCATATACTTGCATTCGTCACTGTTAAAATGTTTCACTTTCCTGAATGTTTTTCCTGAGGATACACCTTGTATTAGTTGGATACTTTGGCTCAGAATCTTGCACCATTATTTTGGAGCTCAGGGTCAGACTTTGGGTCGTGGCCATTTCTCGGTAAATCACGCACCGTCGTGTTCCTTTGCACGAAAAAAGCGCAGAAAGCATCTAGACAACAAACGTGATAAATCTGGTGGAAGTTGTGAAAAAATGTTTTGTTATTTTTTCTACACAAAATGTATCAGAATTTGTCACATTAGGTGAATTTTTCCCAACGTCTAATATAAAGGTGTGGAAGCTTTCGTTCTACAAGGATGATACATTATTTACATGGGACTGCACGAGCTTCCAGTGCTCAGGGGCGGAGGCGGCACTCGGTGCATGCAGCTCTGAGGTCATTTTACACATAAACCTCCATGAAGGTCGATGTCATCATCAGGCAGGAAATCACTGTTTACTTGGCTTCAGACCTGCATGGAGATGTTTATTTGCTCACAATAAGGAAATTATTGAAGAAGTTGTGTTGCGTTACCCTGCGATCTCCACGTCCGCACCGCGCCTGCTCCACGCCACAGAAAACAACTGAGTGATGATGATGATGTTGATGATGATGAAGATGATGAAGAGTTTAACACACTGACTGCAAGTCACAGAATCCGAGAATGGACAATACTGAACTGGGAAAGATTCCAGGTGACAACCGAAATATTCACAGCTTCTGCCAGAGCCCCGAATACCAGACCAACATCAAGAGAGCAGGAAACACTGAACACTGCGCTACTGCCCCTGAGCCGCAATACAAGCTGTCACTACCCGCAATCGTACTGAGATCCGAGGGGCTGACACTCAGGATAGAGGATAATAAAACCTGGGGTACAGCAGGATAACATTATTGTACGGTGCTTGAAGTGTCATTATCCTGTACCCCCAGTGTCATTATCCTGTACCCCCAGTGTCATTATCCTGTACCCCCAGTGTCATTATCCTGTACCCCCAGTGTCATTATCCTATACCCCCAGCGTCATTATCCTGTACTCCAGTGTCATTATCCTGTACCCCCAGTGTCATTATCCTGTACCCCCAGTGTCATTATCCTGTACCCCCAGTGTCATTATCCTGTACCCCCAGTGTCATTATCCTGTACCCCCAGTGTCATTATCCTGTATCCCCGGTGTCATTATCCTGTATCCCCAGTGTCATTATCCTGTACCCCAGTGTCATTATCCTTTACCCCCAGTGTCATTATCCTGTACCCCAGTGTCATTATCCTGTACCCCCAGTGTCATTATCCTGTACCCCCAGTGTCATTATCCTGTACCCCCAGTGTCATTATCCTGTACCCCAGTGTCATTATCCTGTACCCCCAGTGTCATTATCCTGTACCCCCAGTGTCATTATCCTGTACCCCAGTGTCATTATCCTCTACCCCAGTGTCATTATCCTGTACCCCAGTGTCATTATCCTGTACCCCAGTGTTATTATCCTTTTATCCCGCAATTATACAGCACCGGAGAGGCACGAGGACACAGATGTGTCTGCTTCAGAGCGAAGCTCAGGATCTGATGCCTGTGATTGGTCAGGGCTCCTTTCGTTGGTAACTCTGATGGGGCCGTCACACGCGTCAATGTCGTCAGTGATCTGATCGTTGACGACATTGACGGCTGATCGCTGGTGAGCTGTCACACAGGCAGACTCACCTGCGACCATTTTACCAGCGACATCGTGGAAATGATTTCTAGATTGTTTCCACGACGTCTGCAGGCTGGTATCCAGGGTAAACTGCGGGTAACTAGGCAGCGCGCGCTGCCTAGATACCCGATGTGTACGTTAGATACCAGCCGGTGAGCGGAGAAGGCTGGTAACTAAGGGATACATCGGGTATCTAGGCAGCGCACGCTGGCTAGTTACCCGCAGTTTACCCTGGATACCAGCTCCCAGTGCTTCCTGAGGGGCGCTGGTAGCTGGCTGATCGCGTCTCCCGGTGTCACACACAGCGATGCTGCGTGTGCACCAGGCGACCGTCGTCAGGTTTTAGAACAGGTTCTAAAACCTGGTGACCATCAACCAGCGATTTATCGCCTCGTCACACGCGTCAATATCGCTGCAACGTCACGTGCAGCAGTGATCGTGCACGCGATATTGATGCGTGTGACGGCCCCATGAGACTGCAGCGGTGGCCGGTAACCAAGACAACAAGCTGTACACAACAGAGGAAAAAACTCCTTTCTTCTTGAGAACAGAGAGGTTTTATAATAAGAGATGAATTGTCTTGTGACTTTGCAATTTTACCTATTCAACACTTGAGACAATCCCTTTTGGGACCTCGATACACAGCAGAGAAGATGATTTTGGTAACTATGTTATGTGAATGGTGGCCGCCCTTCATATCACGACATCATTGTTTCTTTTTTAGACGTTCTAGAACCTGTCCAGTTCTGAAGCGTCTGTCGATGCAGAGGGCGGCAGGTTTATGGAATCACCCCCTCTTGGACTGTTAATAGCAGATCTGCTGCCTCAAAGAAAACAGCAGAAAAAACTCAATAACATTGTTACATGTGAACGTAGCCATAGATGAAACAAGCGAGCGCCTGGTGAATATTCCATAAGACTCCACTAGAGACGCCGAGCAGAGTCACAGCCCCCGGCGACTGCAGGACTGGAGATTCCTGGCACAATCCATCAGCTGCCATTTATTCAAGTCACAAACTTTTTTTTGTCTTATGTTGTTTGCCCGAAATACTTTAAAATGGCGAACGAGGTTCATGAATATGAGGCAAAGTCAAACATGCTCTTTTCTTCATTTAACCTTTTTTTGCAACTTTTGATGCTAAAAAGTTACAAATCCTTTCCAGTTCGCCATTAAAAGGTATCAATAACCGAGGACTCTCAGATTGCAATATATTTCTATCTACTGGCTAACAACACGGTATAAATATTCTTTACCTTATCAAAATGGAGGATACCGGAATGTACCGAATCTTTATGGATTTAAAGACACTTCTGATGAAACGTGCACAACTGGACAGTGACAGATTTTCCTTTCTAAATGCAAGAAGGAGAATCTGATTCCCAAAGGACTCTGGATTACAAATCCACTTCTGCATCCCTATAACACTCATTGTGCTCGAAACCTTTGTCCCAGGACCTCTGAGACTAAGGAACCACCTTCTGCATGTCTCCAGGGACCGTCACACGCCGCAATCTCCCCTGGCGGTATGCGGCGATCTAACGTGCGCTCACGTTTTTCGTGGTCGCCTCAGATCGCCGATGGGGGCCTCACACGCCGCAATTTCGCCCTGAAGCTAAGGCGATGTGTCGCTCCGGAAATCGCCTCCCCTATAGCGGAACCAATCTTACCTAATTTCAGGGGCGGACCCAGACTGTAGTGGGCCCCGGTGCAAGATATTTTTCGGGGGCCCCCCTTCACCGCCGCCCACGCCGCCGCCCCTCCCCCCCCCCCGCCTCACCCCCACACAAATATCATTTCCACCCAGGTACCTTATAGATGACCTTGTGTCTGATCGGGATCGTCTTTTTCTTTTCTTCATCTTGTCCTGACGCCATGATGACTTTTCACGTCTTTGCAGACTTCCATCTTCTCCACTTTTCTGCAGCACGTCCTGACACAGTGCCCTTAAAAATAAGAGTGCCATTATAATTCTGTCTAAATAAAAATATCTGCCCTACACTGCACTCCTGAACAAATAATCCCACTGTCCTCTCACACTGTGTCCTCTATACTGTACCTTCTCATCACACTCTCTCTCTTCAACATACTCTCTCATCCTTGCTGTGGCCTCACACTGTCACCCCATGCAGCCTCCTCTACCCCATGCAACCCCCCACACAAACACATACTACCCAGTCGTGTCTGCATCCATCCCACCCCCACGCCACCCAGTCTTTATTATGTTTGACCTCACATTTTTCTTATCCCGTATTCTCTCCAAACTACCTCCGTACTCATCACCCACTTGCTCCCCATACTATGTCTGCACACAAAATACCCCCTCACCACCATACTGAGTCCACACCCATCCCTCCTTTCTCCTCATACTGTGACCATACCCATTCCTCCTCATTCCCCATATTGTGTCTGCACCCACCTCCCCTCACTTCCTATACTTTTTCCGCACCTATTCCCCCTAACTACTCATATTGTCTGCACACATGCCCATACTGTGCACTCAGATTTAGCCTATGGCTCCCCATACTGTGTCTGCACCTATCACCCCCTTGCTCCCCATTCTCTGTTCTCAAATCCTGTCCTCCATTTGCTACACATGATATACTCCCCCTCCCTCCATTTGCAGACCATCGCTCTCCCCTCCCCCTGCTGACCATTACTCTCCTCTCCCCTCCTCTCTCTGCTGACCATCTCTCCTCTCCCCTCCTCCCTCTGCTGACCATCTCTCCTCTCCCCTCCTCCCTCTGCTGACCATCTCTCCTCTCCCCTCCTCCCTCTGCTGACCATCTCTCCTCTCCCCCTCCTCCCTCTGCTGACCATCTCTCCTCTCCCCCTCCTCCCTCTGCTGACCATCACACTCCTCTCCCCCCCCCTGCTGACCATCACACTCCTCTCCCCCCTCTGCTGACCATCACTCTCCTCCCTCTGCTGACCATTTCTCCTCTCCCCCCCTGCTGACCATCACACTCCTCACCCTCCCTCTGCTGACCATCACACTCCTCTCCCCCCCTCTGCTGACCATCACACTCCTCTCCCCCCCCTGCTGACCATCACACTCCTCTCCCCCCTCTGCTGACCATCACTCTCCTCCCTCTGCTGACCATTTCTCCTCTCCCCCCCTGCTGACCATCACACTCCTCTCCCTCCCTCTGCTGACCATCACACTCCTCTCCCCCCTCTGCTGACCATCACACTCCTCTCCCCCCCCTCTGACCATCACACTCCTCTCCCCCCTCTGCTGACCATCACTCTCCTCCCTCTGCTGACCATTTCTCCTCTCCCCCCCCTGCTGACCATCACACTCCTCTCCCTCCCTCTGCTGACCATCACACTCCTCTCCCCCCCCTCTGCTGACCATCACACTCTCTCCCCCCCCCCCTGCTGACCATCACACTCCTCTCCCCCCCTGCTGACCATCACTCTCCTCCCTCTGCTAACCATCTCTCCTCTCCCCTCCTCCCTCTGCCTCCATTTACTGACCAATGTCCCTCTCCCTCTCCCTCTCCCTCTCTTACGCTGACATGAGGACTCCGACTCCATCTTCTGTGTCTTCAGCTCCATTAGAGCGGAGCACTTAAACAGCGCCTCTACAGCGCTGTGACGTCGGCAGCGTGATGAACCCTGGTGACGTCACCCTGACCCGGAAGTGTCCGGTCAGGGCTTCAATTGTACGAGTTAGATGCTCGTACAGCTGATCAGTGGGAGCCGGCGGGCGCAGAATTTTCTCTGAGCCGCTGTCAGTTTGACGGCGGCTCAGAGAGAGGATGTCCGACTCACACTGCCGACGGCGCCCACCTGCTGCACCTCCGGGCCCCCCGCCAGGCCCCCTTCAGGTACGCTGCTGGGCTCTGCCCCCTGCCCTTGGGGCTCGGCCAGCAGCAGAGTGACAGAGGAGGAGTCCGGGCTGTCAGTGTCTCCGGGCCCCCCTCCTGGCCTCTGCAACCTGGGCCCCTCACTGGAGTCAGCCCTGTCAGGCACAGCACCCCACAGGGGAGTGAATGGCGGCCGCGGCGGCGCTGTAATCAGCGGAACAGACCCGCCGCTGGAGCCTTCAGGGCCCCCTAGGTGGCCGGGGCCCTGGTGCAGCTGCACCAGTTGCACCACGGTAGTTCCGCCCCTGCCTAATTTCATCACAAAGGCAATGTGGGCGTACATGTTCAGTGAGGAGATAGGCGTGCCGCAGTGGTTTACACCGCGCCCCATACACGCTCATTGGACAACGCAACAGCGTTACGATTGGTCAGCTGCTCTGGGAGGCTAATGCATGACGCCATTGTCTATTGGAGTTTGCGGACGGTTGTGTAGCTGAAGATGTGTGCGGTGCTGAACGGACAGCTCTTCACATATGGCGCGGTGTCAAGTGACAGCCAATGGGAACACAGGAGCCCCAACCAATCATCTCAGACGGGGCCGGACTCCAGCACGCTGAGGCGCCTACGGGAAATCATAGGCGACGCTGCTTCCATCACTATCGGCCTGTCACACACCACAACACGGAAATATCGCCCTAACAATTGTGGCTGATTACTGAGCAGTGTTCAGGAATCAGGCGACGACCGAGGGGCGATTTATCACCCTGAAATTCCCAAATCACACGCCGCAACCGTGAGACATATCGCCTTTATTATTTCCAGGCGAGATTGCGGCGTGTGACGGTACCTTACTACTACAATGTCTACAGACAGAGAGCTGCCCCCGCCTACACCAGGCTCTGTATATACAATGTATATAGACAGGGAGCTGCCCCCGCCTACACCAGGCTCTGTATATACAATGTCTATAGACAGTGAGCTGCACCTGCCCACACCAGTCTCTATATGTACAATGTCTATAGACAGAGAGCTACCCCCGCCCACACCAGGCTCTGTATATACAATGTCTATAGACAGTGAGCTGCACCTGCCCACACCAGGCTCTGTATATACAATGCCTATAGACAGAGACCTGCCCCTGCCCACACCAGACTCTGTATTACAATGTCTATAGACAGGAGCTGCCCCTGCCCACACCAGCTCTGTATATACAATGTCTATAGAAGTGAGCTTCCCCCGCCCACACAGACTCTGTATATACAATGTCTATAGACAGTGAGCTGCTCCTGCCCAACCAGACTCTGTATATACAATGTCTATCGACAGATGAGCTGCCCCCGCCCACACCAGGCACTGTATTACAATGTCTATAGACAGAGAGCTGCCCCCACCCACACCAGGCTCTGTATATACAATGTTTATAGACAGAGAGCTGCCCCCCCCACACCAGGCTCTGTATGATACAATGTCTATAGACAGGAACTGCCCCTGCCCATCCCAGGCTCTGTATTACAATGTCTATAGACAGTGAGCTGCCCCCGCCCACACCAGGCTCTGTATATACAATGTCTATAAGAGAGACTGACCCCTGCCCACACTAGGCTCTGTATGTACAATGTCTATAGGCAGTGGGCTGCTAATCACAGCAGGAAGTGTGTCAGACTCCAGGCAGAGGCAATGCACTCCAGCAATAAGGTCCTAAAGCTAAAACATACTTTGCAGGTAAACAACAGCTCAGACCTTGACCAGAGAAGCATTGCTGAATTCTTTGTGTTAACCTTTACAAGCATGCTGTCTTCAGATTACATAGCAAAAACCTGCTGACAGATTACCTTTAAGGAAAAGTCCGCCAGGAGAAAAACATTGGATTCCTAAATTTCTGGATACTGTGGATTTTTCCACAGCCGTTGTCTCTTCTGGCTGTAGACGCAATGTGCACACTTCAGTAGGCCAGGTGTGCCAGACAATAACAAGTGAAAGATGCCAGTCTTTTTCCTATCACAATACTTACTGACATCCTCCTTTCATCCCCCTTCTTGGGGGGAGTGATTACTGGTCATCCAGCACACAGAATGAGGTTCCCATAGGGCGCCAATCACACATGTGTGCCCAGCCTATTACTTACGCCCTTACTATTATGGTGGGTTTACACGTTCGCGATATCGGTGTCTAACTTCAAACCCAACTCCGACCAAAAGTCACGTGGTTCGGGAGTTGGACCCGATATCGTTCGCGCGTTGTACGGTTTGAACGTACAATGCGATGCTGGAATGATGCCAAAACGATATCGGGGTTGAATGAGCGTGCTATTCAACCGCCCAATATCGGATGGCCGTTGTAGCCGCATCGTCCCGTGTGACAGCCCAACTACGATGTGTACGCCACGTCACCATTCACTCCCATGTTAACTGGTCGTTCCTGGGTTGGGGGCGTACACATCGTCGGGACGTTGTATCCCTGATATCAGGCTGTCTAAACCGGCGATGCGATGGCGGGAAAGAAAGCGCGCTCCCGCGTCGTTGGCTCCGATATCGGCCCGACATCGGGACGTGTAAACCCACCATTAGATCTTGCACTTGTTATGCCTTTCCTATATAATCAAGGCCTGCTGCACTCAGCTGAAGTGCATTGGTCACAGACCAGACAACTGCTGTGGTGAGATTTGTTGACTTGTGTCCTTTAGTTTTTATTAATCAAGATATTTGAATCTTACATATATTTTGGATGAAGCACTTGTAAAATATTCCTCCCATAAATGATGTGTAATGATTATATTTCAGATGAGCACCGATCATTTACCTATCATAATCTTTATGACTATGATTTCCATCCCCCATGAGATAAGATAATGGAAATTTGAAGAGATTTTTCCAACAAACATAGAAGCCCCCAAATCTGAATAAGTTTGTACCATCGTCACCTTTTCGGTTCCTCGTTACATCGTGATAATATGCGACTCGAGAACACAAAGAAAGTTTATTAGACAACTTATATTCCTTTTCTAGTTGATGTAATGTTAAGGGATTCTCCGACTGTCGAAAAGTTAAATTTAATGAATGTGTGATATAATCCTGAATGTATGAGGAGCCTGTAATTATCCTAATCTTCTATAGCATAAGACATAGGAGGTGAGGAGCCGCCATTGTACTGAGGACACCTGCAGATCCCTCGTCATCTCCGCCTCTTATCTGTGATTCTCAGGATGTGATACATTGTTGCAGGCGGCATTTAATGTCGTCCCTTCATTCCATCACACGCTGCTGCATTATTCTACAGCGACCACCCCATACAGACAGGCTAATAGGTTGTGGCCTCCTCAGACAGATGGCAGATGCACGGACGGGACAATATCATGAGACTGACGGACTCGGATCCACCACATTCCAAAATATGGGAATATCCCCTCAACCCTCCCAAATACCAAGATCCCAAACGATTGGACAAAGATGTAGCAGCGCTGGATGGGTAAACTTACTGTTTCTCATCATCAAATGAAAAATCATGAATTTGTAATAAAATAGATAAGATAAAAAAACATATAAACAAAATAATCTGATCAGCCAGCAAACAATAGAGGATGAAGCAAAATATCCGAACAGAATTGCAGCGAGCATGCCAGTTGGTACTGCAAACATATTATCAACAATCACACAAACGTGAGGATATGCAGCGACCCACTGGTTGCCGCCACCCCGCGGTATTGGCACGTGCACACAGTTAATGAAACGGTCTGCTTGACCTGCAAGCGTATTAGAACATGCACATTATAAGTACACTAATTTACCCTTACAACGTTGAAGCACTTTATTACACAACAATATGAACCCATGTTTTGTATGATAATGTGTACTTACAGTCACAGCAGCCTCCACCTCTTCACACCTGCTCCATTGTGTTAGGATGGCTTTGTTCATTTGTAGGATAACTTTGCACTTGTTGATTGCCTCCATTGTTGGCTGAGCATTCCTCCCATTTTAAGGCTGCTTTCACATAGCGATTTTGTTGGAGCCGTGGCTGTCCGTTGTAAAACGGATCCGATTTGGCCCCCATGTTATCCTATGGGGGTCGGATCAGATCGGATTTGGCCTAATTGCCATCCGATTTTGTGGGACCCGATTTGTGTCCGATCTTTTGCTGTTTGGGCACAGACAAAAATCGGATCCTACAAAATCGGATGGCAATTAGGCCAAATCCGATCCGATCCTCGGGGTTTAACATGGGGCCTATCCGCGCGGGTCCGAGGAAACAGCTGATCGTTCCTCTGACCCGATTTTAGTGTACTGAGCATGCTCAACACTAAAATTGCTCCTGACCTTCTAATTTCACTTCTGCAATGTTTAATATACATTGCAGAAGTGAAATTAAGTAAAAGAAAGAGTTAAAAATAAAAAATCTGTATGTTCATCTGTCTGCGATCCACCGATGCCTCCTGCAAGGTCTGGGTGATAGGACCTGCCGTGATGTCACAACCCAGCAGCATCATCGGGTCACATGACCGCAGTTACCGCGGTAACTGCAGTCATGTGACCCGATCAGCTGATCGGGTTGTGACGTCAGCGCAGGTCCTATCACCCAGACCTTGCTGGAGGCAGCGGTGGATCGCAGACAGATGAACATACAGATTTTTTATTTTTAACTCTTTCTTTTACCAAATTTCACTTCCGCAATGTATATTATACATTGCGGAAGTGAAAGTGCCCCACTGTGTCCGGATCCGTGATAACACAGAATAAGTCACCCCCTGTGGTGTCCTTTCCTGTCTGTGGGGTCCTACAAAAAGTAGGATCCCACGGACAGGAAACAAAACGTGATGTGAAAGCAGCTTAAGGCTAGGTGCATGCTGCTGGGGTTGGTGCATGCTGCTGGGGTCGGTGCACGCCGCTGGGGTCTGTGACACTGCTGGGATCGATGCATACAGCTGGGGTTGATGGACACTGCTGGGGTCGGTGCACATGGCTGGAGTTGTTACACACAGCTGGGTAGGTGCGCACTGCTGAGGTCGGCGCACACCGTTGGCCGCATCCACAGTGGCCACAGCAAGGTTAGTGACCGCTGCATCTGTCTACCTTAAAAACAATATATCCTAAATGTATTTTTACAGTGAACCGGATTCACTTTCTATAACTTAAAACAGCATGCAGACAAATCCCTGCCAGACAGAAGCCGGAAGAGCACACTCATGACCTCTGTCTGGTGAACAGAGGACCATGGTATAAAAGCTCCTAACTAGTGATGAGTGAGTACTACAAGGCTCGAGTGCTTGGGGCTCGAAATGAACAGGTCGGACTCTTCTTGGATGCTTGTGACTTGTGTACCGAGTATAATGGAAGTCAATGGAGAACTCAAGCATTTTTTCCAGGAGCCTTTTCCAGAAAAATGCTTGAGTTTTCCATTGACTTCCATTATACTTGGTACTCCAGTCGAGCTCATTCAAGCGTCTGACCTACTCGTTTCGAGTACTGAGCATGGTAGTACTCCCTCATACTCGTACTCCTGACATATACTGTAATCTACGTGCACAACCACAAGCACTGTGTGTAAGGCTGTTGAAGACGGATCTTACCTAGTTGGTCTTGGCCCAGGAAAGTAATACAAAATAGAGCAGGTTCCCCTCAACAAAGGTTACAACTTGTCACGGCTATTTATGCACTAAGTCAGATTTGTAGACATAGTGTATGTAATTGTGTTCAAGTTTCATATATTTAATGTTTACACATTGACACACAGTGGCTGCTATGATGGATGGATAGATAGATAGATAGATAGATAGATAGATAGATAGATAGATAGATAGATAGATAGATAGATAGATAGATAGATACATACATAGATAGATACATAGATAGATACATAGATGGATGGATGAATGGATGGGTGGATGAATAGATGAATTGAATTGGGTGATGCTCCGGGATTCTTACGCCCTGGGTGACAATGGCGGCAGGTGTGATGTGATTGAGGCCTCACTATATATATGTAATCTGGTCTTAGATGATGGAATAACCATTAGATGTAAGATGATGAGTAATGTTCCTGTATGAATGGAGGAGTCGCTACCGCCATTCATGGCCTTTCCTTTCTCTGGGCGCTGAGTGTATTATA
The DNA here is from genome assembly GCA_033576535.1 of Allobates femoralis. Lineage (NCBI taxonomy): Eukaryota > Metazoa > Chordata > Amphibia > Anura > Aromobatidae > Allobates > Allobates femoralis. The sequence goes on from JARQOC010000011.1 coordinate 5,063,927, forward strand.
CCTGCGTTATAGGTGGAGGCACAAAGCGTCAGCTGAATGCGGCTTATAACATGACGGCCCCGGGCACAGGACTCCAATCCCATCAGTAGATCCCACAGGTGACAAAGTGTTCAGCTCTGCTCACCCTGTACATATGGCTGTCACCTATACATGTTCCCTCTGCAGGTGTATAGGATGCTCTCCTTAAAGGGGAACTCCACTTTGGACCACTGCTTTTACATGTGTCCCAGTATGGTATAGGCTGAAGGACTGACTTACCTGATTCCACAAACTCAGATTCCATGATTTCACTGCAACCAGCAAATTGCCAGTGAAATTGCCTGCAATGTTGCCGCGTGTGACGACGTTACCTTTCGAGCGGTGCTAAAGAAGGCTGGATACACCTTCCAGCAAAAGCTATGGGTTTTGCTGGAACGTGTGTAGACACGGCGTATTGTCACGTATTTTTGACATGCCAATTCTTGGAGGTTTTTTTTTGGCGTGCTTTCCCCATAGGCTACAAGTTAACATGGCCTCGGGAAAGCCCGCCGAGAAAAGCGTGACGTCGGCATGCAGTAGCGCTTTTTTGCGTGCAAAAAAAGTGCCACTGCTGAATACGTGGCCAAAAGCGCCGCGTGTGAACGTAGCCTTACAGAACCTGTGGTGACGTCATGATCATGGGCGGAGCCAGGTCACATGATCAAGACGTCACCACAGGATCTTGGGCAGAATGGATGGAGGAGCAGAGAGCAGCAGCAGGAACCAGGTACTGCAGCTGCAGATCACTTTCACTCCACACCAGTCACACCACACTTACTCTTGCCCCCCCTTCACTCACTCACCCTGCACTCATACTGCACTCACTCATACTGCACTCACTCAGCCTGCACCATGGTCACCCCCACACTAACACTCAGCCTACACTCACTCAGCCTGCACTCACTTAGCCCGCACTCTGCCCCTCACTCACTCTGCCCCTGCACTCACTCAGCCTGCACTCAACTCATTCAGCTTGCATTCAGCCCGCACCATGGTCACCATGCACTCAGCCCACACTCAACCTACACTCACTCAGCTTGCACCACTGTCACCCGGTCACAGTCAATACGATCATCCCGCACTCATTCAGCCTACACTCACACAGCCTACACTCACTCAGCCCGCACCACGGTCAGCCCACACTCAGCCCACAGCATGGTCACCTTGCACTCAGTCAGCACTCACCTTGCACTCACTCAGCCCGAACCACGGTCACCCCACACTACGTCATCCCTCACTCAGCCTGCCATCACTCAGCCTGCACTCAGCCCGCACCATGGTCACCCTGCACTCAGTCCACACTCACCCTGCACTCACTCATCCCGCACTACTGTAAGTTCACACTCAGCCCGCACCATGGTCATCCTGCACTCAGCCTGCACCACGGTCACCCTCCACTACGGTCATCCTGCACTCACTCAGTCTACACTCATTCAGCCTGCCCTCACCCTGCACTCAGCCAGCTCCATGGTCACCCTGCACTCAGTCCGCACTCACCCTGCACTCACTTAGTCCGCACCAGGGTTGGTCACCCCACACTACGGTCATCCCGCACTCGGCTTGCCTTCACTCAGCCTGCCCTCACCCTGCACTCAGCCCGCACTCACTCAGCCGGCTCCACAGTCATCACTCACTCAGCCTACACTCAGCCTGCACTGATGCTGCACTCACTCAGCCTGCCCTCATTTAGCCTGCCCTCACCCTGTACTCAGATCACATTATGGTCACCCTGCACTCAGCCTGCCCTCACTCAGCCTGCACTCATTCAGCCTGTACTCACCCTGCACTCAGCCCGCACCATGATCACCCTGCACTCAGCCCACACTCACTCAGCCCGCACCACGATCACTCCGCACTACGGTCATCTCGCACTCAGCCTGCCCTCTCGCACATCAGCCTGCTCACCGCACTCAGCCTGCACCATGCACCTGCACTCAGCCCACTCACCGCACAGTCATCCCGCACTGCGGTCATCCTGCACTCAGCCCGCACTCACTCAGTCCACACCATGGTCACCCCGCACTCACTCAGCCCGCACTCATTTAGCCTGCACTCACCCTGCACTCAGCCAGCACCACTGTCATCCTTAACTCACCCTGCACTCACGCACCATGATCACCCCGCACCTTGGTCACCCTGCACCACCCCCACACTACCTCAGCCTGCACCACGGTCACCCCACACTCCCTCAGCCTGCACCACGGTCACCCCGCAGCAATGGAGGGGTGAGGTGGAGAGACGATGCAGCACTGGGAGGGCAGAGAGTGAGGGGAAATAAACAGCGGACAGAGGAGAGACCGCACAGGGGAGAGAGGGAATGCTGCTCCCAGTGTCATAGACTATATAAAGCTAGCAATCACCTGATGCATCTCAGGCCTGCTTCCAAGGCGCTGGTCAGTACATGTGCAAGCTTTATATGGTCCACTTTATGTTCATGTTTGAGGTCTTATGACACAAAAAAAATTAAAAATTATAGTACAGGACCACCCTATCTGAGAATGCCTTGACGTTGGCAGGGTGGCTCAAAAGATTATTTAATCTTTTGCCAAATGTCTCCTTTTTTACAGTTTAGAAGCAATATGTGTATTTACACAATTTTAATGTTTTCTGGCAGTGCTGGCACCTCTTGTTTTTTTCCTATAAATCACAGCCTATAGCAAAAGGAACATCAATATGGTAGTGACTGGGACACTTCAAATACAAAAGTTTAAAGCTCTTAGCTTAAATCAGATGTAGTAATAATACATTGTCAGATAGATGAAGCAATACTTTATTAACATAGCAATATAGCACATTATCTGACATATTATAGATTGTTACATGTTTTCAGGACCAGAACCAATAATAATAAAGCGGACAGGATCCTCTCCCTATTGTACCCATACAATTGATTTGGCGTCGTTTTTACCACTTGTCTCTGTCTACCCTCTCACTTGTAAAGCGCCATGTAACCTAATGGCGCTATATAAATACATAATAATAATAATAATAATAAGGAATATAGAACAGGAGCCAAAGCTAATATAGAAATATATAACCAGAACCTTAAGTAGTGCAGAAATACATCACCAGAACTATCATTAATGCATGAATACAGGACTAAAACCACATCAGTACATGAATATAACTCCCAAACCACCAGCAGTACAGTAATATACCACTAGAAATAACATGAGTACAAGAATACAGGAGCAGAAAGGCAATCAGTAAAAAATACAGCACCAGACCCAACATCAGTACATGAATATATCGCCAGAGTCATCATCAGTCTAAAATTACCCAATCAGAACAATCATCAGTATATGAATACAGAGAAGAACCACAATCAGTACATGGATACATAATCAGAACCACCATTTGTACATAAATACATCACCAGAGCCACCATCAGTAAATAAGTACATCAACAGAACCACAATTAGTACATGAATACATAACAAGAACCAACATCAGCATATTAATACATCACCAGAACTACCATCAGTAAATTAATAAATCTCAAGAACCACCATCAGTACATGCATGAATATATCACGAGATCCATCATCAGTACAGAAATACATCACCAGAACCACTATCAGTATGTGAATACATTGCCATAACTATTATCAACACATGTATGAATCACCAACATAGTACAGCAAAACTACCAGCTGGTGACAAGAACAAGAAGACAGAGCAAAACTGACAGCTGGTAATAAGAGAAGGTGGAGCTAATCTGACAGTTGGTAAAAAGAGAAGGTGGAGCTAAAATGATAGCTAAAAGAGAGGGTGGAGCCAAACAGCTGGTAAGAGGAGAAGGTGGAGCTAAACTGATAGCTGGTGCCAATTAAGGTGGAGTTAAACTAAGTAACATTCATTACATAGTGATATATAGTATAATGTTAATACATATTAAACGGGCTGTCCAGGTTTGGCATGAAAGCCTGCAGGTACCCTGTGTGATTGCAGATTTGTGAATGCTCATAGCATGTATGCACAGCGCACGTGGAAGAACTTTTAAAGACTTTAGTGCCAGACCTGAAAAACCCATTTAATACACAGACAAGGTCAAAATACAGAAATAATTGGTGCCATATTATACATTTTTCTTCAGCGATCAGATTTTTTGGGGAGAAAAATCTAAAAAATAAAAGCAGCTGTGTGACTGGTTGGTATGTGCGGCACGGGAGTGTTTTCTAAATTAAAGCAGAGTTACAAATACTTTGCCGTCTCTGGATTATGTAAATGTTACAGATCAGATTTGCACAGTAATTTACATTGTTTTGCATCATTGCTGAGTGACTCCATTTAGTGAATCAGATGAAATCTGGAGAACCGTACTTTTTTGTGCCTTGTATGGAAATTTACGGACTTGAATCGGAGACTGCAGAACTTTAAAGAGGGCCGGTCACCCCCCTGCTGCATGGCAATCTAACTGCAGCACTGAATGCAGCATGTCTGCTGCATTCAGGGAAGGGCTCCCCCCATGTGTCTGTGTGCTGTATACCCTGAGATATAGGCTTAGAGAAACTAACAGAAGCCATGGAGGCAGTCCCTGAGGCTGGAGTGCTGTATTGATTGGGGGGCCATTCCCTCCCCCTCTGCCTGTCTGTGCCACCTCCTGCTGTGCTGTTTATGCTTTGTTCAGACACCAGGGAAGGAATCTGGAGCTGACGTCAGGACAAATGATTTGCATCTGCTCTGAGTGACAGAGAGCAGGAGGGCAGAACCTGCACAGCAGAAGCAACACAGAGAGGCAGGGGGAGGGAATGGCCCCCCAGTCAATCGAGCTCACTCCAGCCATAGGGACTGCCTCCATGACTTCAAACTGTAAATTTTTCTAAGCCTATATCTCGGGGTACACAGCACACAGACACATGGGGGACCCCTTCCCTGAATGCAGCAGACATGCTGCATTCAGTGTTGCATTGAGATTGCCATGCAGCAGGGGGGTGACAGGTCCTATTTAAGTGTATGTACACAGTGACTGCACCAGCAGAATATTGAGTGCAGCTCTGGAGTATAATGCAGGAGGTAACTCAGGATCAGTAATGTAATGTATGTACACAGTGACTGCACCAGCAGAATAGTGAGTGCAGCTCTGGAGTATAATACAGGAGGTAACTCAGGATCAGTAATGTAATGTATGTACACAGTGACTGCACCAGCAGAATAGTGAGTGCAGCTCTGGAGTATAATACAGGAGGTAACTCAGTATCAGTAATGTAATGTATGTACACAGTGACTGCACCAGCAGAATAGTGAGTGCAGCTCTGGAATATAATACAGGAGGCAACTTAGGATCAGTAATGTATGTACACAGTGACTGCACCAGCAGAATAGTGAGTGCAGCTCTAGAGTATAATACAGGAGGTAACTCAGGATCAGTAATGTAATGTATGTACACAGTGACTGCACCAGCAGAATAGTGAGTGCAGCTCTGGAGTATAATACAGGAGGTAACTCAGTATCAGTAATGTAATGTATGTACACAGTGACTGCACCAGCAGAATAGTGAGTGCAGCTCTGGAATATAATACAGGAGGCAACTTAGGATCAGTAATGTATGTACACAGTGACTGCACCAGCAGAATAGTGAGTGCAGCTCTGGAGTATAATACAGGAGGTAACTCAGGATCAGTAATGTAATGTATGTACACAGTGACTGCACCAGCAGAATAGTGAGTGCAGCTCTGGAGTATAATACAGGAGGTAACTCAGGATCAGTAATGTAATGTATGTACACAGTGACTGCACCAGCAGAATAGTGAGTGCAGCTCTGGAGTATAATACAGGAGGTAACTCAGGATCAGTAATGTAATGTATATACACAGTGACTGCACCAGCAGAATAGTGAGTGCAGCTCTGGAGTATAATACAGGAGGTACAGTTGTGGCCAAAAGTATTGACACCCCTGCAATTCTGTCAGCTAATCCTCAGTTTCTTCCTGTAATGATTGCAATCACAAATTCTTTGCTATTATTATCTTCATTTCATTTGTCTTCAATGAAAAAAACACAAAAGAGAATGAAGCAAAAAGCAAAACATTGATCATTTCACACAAAACTCCAAAAATGGGCCAGACAAAAGTATTGGCGCCCTCAGCCTAATACTTGGTTGCACAACGTTTAGCCAAAATAACTGCGATCAACCACTTCCGGTAACCATCAATGAGTTTCTTACAATGCTCTGCTGGAATTTTACACCATTCTTCTTTGGCAAACTGCTCCAGGTCCCTGATATGTGAAGGCGCCTTCTCCAAACTGCCATTGTTAGATCTCTCCACAGGTGATCTATGGGATTCAGGTCTGGACTCATTGCTGGCCACCTTAGAAGTCTCCAGTGCTTTCTCTCAAACCATTTTCTAGGGCTTTTTGAAGTGTGTTTTGGGTCATTGTCCTGCTGGAAGACCCATGACCTCTGAGGGAGACCCAGCTTTCTCACACTTGGCCCTATATTATGCTGCAAAATTTGTTGGTAGTCTTCAGACTTCATAATGCCATGCACACGGTCAAGCAGTCCAGTGCCAGAGGCAGCAAAGCAACCCCAAAACATCAGGGAACCTCCGCCATGTCTGACTGTAGGGAGCGTGTTCTTTTCTTTGAATGCCTCTTTTTTTCTCCTGTAAACTCTATGTTGATGCCTTTGCCCATAAAGCTCTACTTTTGTCTCATCTGACCAGAGAACATTCTTCCAATACGTTTTAGGCTTTCTCAGGTAAGTTTTGGCAAACTCCAGCCTGGCTTTTTTATGTCTCGGGGTAAGAAGTGGGGTCTTCCTGGGTCTACTACCATACAGTCCCTTTACATTCAGATGACGGCGGATAGTACGGGTTGACACTGTTGTACCCTCGGACTGCAGGGCAGCTTGAACTTGTTTGGATGTTAGTCGAGGTTCTTTATCCTCCATCCGCACAATCTTGCGTTGAAATCTCTCGTCAATTTTTCTTTTCCGTCCACATCTAGGGAGGTTAGCCACAGTGCCATGGGCTTTACACTTCTTGATGACACTGCGCACGGTAGACACAGGAACATTCAGGTCTTTGGAGATGGACTTGTAGCCTTGAGATTGCTCATGCTTCCTCACAATTTGGTTTCTCAAGTCTTCAGACAGTTCTTTGGTCTTCTTTCTTTTCTCCATGCTCAATGTGGTACACACAAGGACACGGGACAGAGGTTGAGTCAACTTTAATCCATGTCAACTGGCTGCAAGTGTGATTTAGTTATTGCCAACACCTGTTAGGTGCCACAGGTAAGTTACAGGTGCTGTTAATTACACTAATTACAGAAGCATCACATGATTTTTCTAACAGTGCCAATACTATTGTCCACCCCCTTTTTATGTTTGGTGGAATTAGATCCAATTTGGCTTTAGGACAATTCTTTTTGTGTTTTTTCATTGAAGACAAATTAAATGAAGATAATAATAGCAAAGAATTTGTGATTGCAATCATTTTCAGGAAGAAACTGAGGATTATCTGACAGAATTGCAGGGGTGTCAATACTTTTGGCCACAACGGTAACTCAGGATCAGTACAGCATGTAGAAAGTGTGCACAAAGTCATTCCATTTTCTTTAATGTTTTAAGTAACTTAGGGTTAAACTGTTAAACTTTAAACTGCAGAAATGTGATCTATAAGGTGTAACATTTTCACAGGTCAGCCTTGACGTTCTAGCACTTTCATTCTATTACACAGCTACTCTGGGTCCTGGCTGCAGTTACAACCTCTACACCCTCTATTGCTATGGCTCCCTGGAATAAGGCGCAGGCTGCACATAATAGGAATGTATTTAATATTCCCAGTGACAGGTGCATTGTTATAGGGATGTACGATCTGTTTGCTTGCGGCTGACGTTCTGGGTAACGATGTGCAGTGAGTCAGGCATATCTGGGAACAGGATCCGTGTGTCAGGGCAGTGTGAGGTCGCATGTATCAGAATGGAGCTTTTGTTCTCTTGATGTCACTTGCTGCAATCAGATCTGGTTAAGTAAAAAGTACAGGGAAACAGTATCCTCATTAGCATGGAGGGAGCTAAGAGGACAGTGATCCCTGTATGGTGGAGGCTGCACTCAGGACAGGTTCCCAGTGCTCTGCAGCTGCCAGTCAGTTTGGTTGCACTCTTTACTTGCAGCTTATTTTCATATGAACGTGTAATGTTCAGGCCAGAAGTCTTCTATTCTCCTTTATAAGGCTGACTCCATCATACCTGCTCAGATCACGGTAAAGGTCTCTGAAAAATCCCCCAATATAGAAGCCTGCGCCAAATACCATCTGTCATCTATAGGCTACCATGTGTAAAAAGCCTACACATACAGGAGCATCTCAATGAATTAGAAGATCATTAAAAATTGACTTTATTTCAGTAATTCAATACATAAAGTGACCACATCTATTATATAGAGTCATTACACACAGAGGGATCCATTTCATGTGTTTATTTCTGTCAATGTTGATGATTATGGCTTTGGCCACTTTCAAATCACGATTTTTGTGCATCTGTGTTTATCCGTTGTAAAACAGATAGCCACGGATCTGATTTGGCCGCAGTATGGGCACGGATTGGTCCTGTATGGCCGTCGCATTGTGTCCAAATTGTCACGGATCCGATTGTGTCCGTTTTTTTTGCTGTACAAAGAATTGGAGACTGCTCCGAATTTGGACACAGCGGACCAAAATGGACAGAATCGGATCAGACACGGTCCACGGCAAATAACATGGAGGTCTATGGAGCGCGGATCCGGGAAAAAACAGGATAGTTTCCCGGATCTGATTTTAGTGTACTGAGCATGCTCAACACTAAAACTGCTCTGTTCGGAGGGGAGGGATGGTTTTGATTGTGTTGTTACAAGATATGTGAATTGTTACATGAATATTGATATCTACTGTTTCTTGTTACATTTTTGAAACCTATCGTAAATAAAAATAAATGGTTTAAAAAAAACTGCTTTGTTCCCGTGTTATTTCACTTTCGCAATGTATATACATACACTATCTACATACACTATCTACATACACTGCAAAAGTAAAATGAAATTAAGCAAGTGTTAAAAAAAAGAGAAATCCTCTCCTCTCCGCCATGTGTCCTTCGATGCATCCATCTCCGATGGCTTAAGGACCTGAAAATCCCGGATCTGTACACAGAAATGGCATCTGGAATAACAAATCGGATCCTGTCCGTTCCTGTCCGTGGGGTCCTGCAAAAAACAGGATCCACATGCACAGGAAAAAATCGTGATGTAAAAGGAGCCTTACAGCCAATGAAAGCCCAAAGGTCAATATCTCAGAAAATTAAAGTAAAGGGTACCTTTACACGTCGCAACATTGCATGCAATTTCACTGGCAATTTGCTGGTTGCAGTGAAGTCATGGACACATTGTTACATTTGTACACAGTCACAAAATAGAACAATGTGTCCATGATTTCACTGCAACCAGTAAGTTGCCAGTGAAATTGCATGCAATGTTGTGATGTGTAAAGGTACCCTTCACTTATACAGGAATGGAGTTATTGCACTAAACCAGGGATGGGGAGCCATTTTTCTGCCGGGGCCATTTGGAAATTTCTAAAATCCTTTGGGGGCCGTACAAAATTATCAACTTGAAAATTACCCGCTATATTTGGTTAAACAATCAACTCCCCCCTACTGTGGTGGCTGGGGCGGCTTCTCTTTGGCGTGGGTGATATTGGTCATGTTGCTTCTCAACTGCTTTTCCAGGTTTGCTAGAGCCCTAGACATTACAGTAGAGGCTGGGAGTATATACCTCACTGTGGAGGTCAAGGCTGGGGGCATAGACATCACTGGAGAGCTGGATTTAAAGGGCAGACAATCAGTAAAACTTGTCTGCCAGCCTGAGCACTGCGGTCCCCAGGAATCTGCCCGGGAGCTGCAAAAAAGTAATCAAGGGCCGTATTTGACCCTGGGGTCTGAGGTTCCCCACCCCTGCACTAAACATATTCCAACAAATTGTCACAGTGTTTTCGCTGTGGAGGTAACAGGAGCAGATAATGTGACAAATTTGTAACTTTTTAATTTTTTGTGCATCCATAATGTGATCCGCTCTGCCCCAAAGAACAAGTGCTGTCAATCATCGGAATCAACATGTACTGCACAGGAGATTGTTGCATTTGATACAACGTATCTAGTAGCAATTCTATATCTTTTTTTCTTTGTGGTATACCAACAAGGCCTGACAGATGCCATGTGGACGCTCTAGTTAGTGCAACGGACAAATATCATGTGATTTCTGCTGCAACAATGGAGTTCAGGAACTTCTTATTCTTTGCTTCTCTCATCTTGTCATTATACTGAGTGCTAGAATGGATTATACTCTTAGTCAAATCCAAAGCTGCACGCACAACTCCTCCATATCTATCAGTGCTGTGCTCACAGCTTTCACAACAGCTTCAGGTCAATTCAGTGTATTATATGGAAGACATGCATGGGATATAAACATCGCTTTACAGGGACTCTGTCACATTTGACCTATCAAACTATTACTATGGGCAGACAGTCACAGGGTATAGACAGCTGAGAATAATCCTCACTGTCTCATATCAGATCTTTGTTGTGGAGAAATCATCTTTTATCACTTTATGTATATGATCTATATCAGGCTATGGGGTGGAGTGCTGTCCGGAAGATAACTCCACGTCCAGAGCTCATTATTATGAATGGAAGGAGGAGTTACCAGTATGATGAGTGACGGCCACTCTTTGCTCTTGTTTGATGAGTGACGGCTGCTCTCTTCCCTCCTGTGTGATGAGTGATGGCCGCTCTCTGCCCTCCAGTATGATGAGTGATGGCCGCTCTCTTCCCTCCTGTGTGATGAGTGATGTCCGCACTCTGCCCTTCTGTGTGATGAATGACGGCCGCTCTCTGCCCTCCTGTGTGATGAGTGACGGCCGCTCTCTGCCCTCCAGTGTGATGAGTGACGGCCGCTCTCTTCCCTCCTGTGTGATGAGTGATGTCCGCACTCTGCCCTTCTGTGTGATGAATGACGGCCGCTCTCTGCCCTCCTGTGTGATGAGTGACGGCCGCTCTCTGCCCTCCAGTGTGATGAGTGACGGCCGCTCTCTTCCCTCCTGTGTGATGAGTGATGTCCGCACTCTGCCCTTCTGTGTGATGAATGACGGCCGCTCTCTGCCCTCCTGTGTGATGAGTGACGGCCGCTCTCTGCCCTCCAGTGTGATGAGTGACGGCCGCTCTCTTCCCTCCTGTGTGATGAGTGATGTCCGCACTCTGCCCTTCTGTGTGATGAATGACGGCCGCTCTCTGCCCTCCTGTGTGATGAATGACGGCCGCTCTCTGCCCTCCTGTGTGATGAGTGACAGCTGCTCTCTGCCCTCCAGTGTGATGAGTGATGGCCGCTCTCTTCCCTCCTGTGTGATGAGTGATGGCCGCTCTCTGCCCTCCAATGTGATGTGTGACGGACGCTCTCTGCCCTCCAGTGTGATGAGTGACGGCCGCTCTCTGCCCTCCAGTGTGATGAGGGATGTCCGCTCTCTGCCCTTCTGTGTGATGAATGACAGCCGCTCTCTGCCCTCCTGTGTGATGAGAGATGGCCGCTCTCTGCCCTCCAGTGTGATGAGTGATGGCCGCTTTCTGCCCTCCAGTGTGATGTGTGATGGCCGCTCTCTGCCTCCTGTGTGATGAGTGACGCCGCTCTTCCCCTGTGTGATGAGTGACGGCGTTCTGCCCTCCTGTGTGTGAGTGACGGCCGCTCTCTGCCCTCCATGTGTGAGTGATGGCCGCTTCTGCCCTCCTGTGTGATGAGTGATGGCCGCTCTCTTCCCTCTGTGTGATGAGTGATGGCCGCTCTCTGCCCTCCAATGTGATGAGTGAGGCCGCTCTCGCCTCCTGTGTGATGAGTGATGGCCGCTTCTCCCTCCAATGTGATGTGTGAAGGCCGCCTCTGCCCTCCTGTGTGATGATGATGGCCGCTCTCTGCCTCCTGTGTGATGATGGGCCGCTCTCTTCTCCTTGTGATGTGATGCCGCTCTCTGCCCTCCAATGTGATGTGTGATGCCGCTCTCTGCCCTCCAGTGTGATGATGAAGGCCGCTCTCTGCCCTCCATGTGATGAGTGAAAGCCCGCTCTGCCCTCCAGTGTGATGATGACGACCGCTCTCTGCCCTCCGTGTGATGAGTGACGACCGCTCTCTCCCTCCAGTGTGATGAGTGCGCCCTTCTCTGCCCTCCAGTGTGATGAGTGACGGCCACTCTCTGCCTCCAGTGTGATGAGTGACGCCGCTCTCTGCCCTCCATGTGATGAGTTGACGGCCACTTCTGCCCTCCCGTGTGATGAGTGACGACCGCTTCTGCCCTCCAGTGTGATGAGTGACGGCCGCTCTCTGCCCTCCAGTGTGATGAGTGACGGCCCTCTTGCCTCCACGTGCATGGTGATGGCCGCTCACTGCCCTCCGTGTGATGATGGTCCGCTCTTGCTCCGTGTGTGTGTGGGCGTCGCTCTGCCCTCCAGTGTGAGAGTGACGGCCACTCTCTCCCTCCAGTGTGATGAGTGACGGCCGCTCACTGCCTCCTGTGTGATGAGTGACGGCCGCTTCTGCCCTCCAGTGTGATGAGTGAGGACGCTTTTGCCTTCCTGTGTGATGAGTGCGGCCGCTCTCTGCCCTCCGTGTGATGAGTGACGGCCGCTCTCTGCCCTCCAGTGTGATAGTGACGGTCGCCTCTGCCCTCCAGTGATAGTACGGCGCTCACTGTCCCAGTGTGATGATGACGCCCTTTTTGCTTCCTGGTGATGAGTGATGGCCGCTCCTCCTCCATGTGATGGTGACGGCCCCTTCGCCCCAGTGGTGATGGTACGGCCGCTCCTGCTCTCCAGTGTGATGAGTCTGCGGCTTTTTGCCTTCCTTGTGATGAGTGAGGCCGCTCTCTACCCTCCAGTGTGATGAGTGACGGCCGCTCTCTCCCTCCAGGTGATGGTGATGGCCACTCTTGCCTCCGGTTATTATATCTGACCATTTGCAGGTCCATTCCAGGCCCGGGTGCAACATTGTGACACACATGCAAAGCGCACAAGTCAAATTCATTCTCCATTCTTGCCATAGCTTGTCTCACACTGGTACTCCCCTTCTGTGTAATAGTCTGGAGCGGAGTTATGTTCCAGGAGATCCGCCCCTAGCCTCTGTGTGATGAATGACGGCCGTCTCTGCCTCCTGTGTGTAATGACGGCCCTCTCCCCTGGTGATGGTGACAGCTGCTCTCTCCTCATGTGATGAGTGATGGCCGCTCTCTGCCCTCCATGTGATGAGTGATGGCCGCTCTCTGCCTCCAATGTGATGTGTGACGGACGCTCTCTGCCTCCAGTGTGATGGTGACGGCCGCTCCTGCTCAGTGTGATGAGGGATGTCCCCTCTCTGCCCTTCTGTGTGATGATGACAGCCGCTCTCTGCCCTCCTGTGTGATGAGAGATGGCCGCTCTCTGCCCTCCAGTGTGATGAGTGATGGCCGCTTTCTGCCCTCCAGTGTGATGGTGATGGCCGCTCTCAGCCCTCCTGTGTGATGAGTGACGGCCGCTCTCTGCCCTCCTGTGTGATGAGTGACGGCCGCTCTCTGCCCTCCGTGTGATGAGTGACGGCCCTCTCTGCCCTCCAGTGTGATGAGTGATGGCCCGTCTCTGCCCTCCTGTGTGATGAGTGATGGCCGCTCCTTCCCTCCTGTGTGATGAGTGATGGCCGCTCTCTGCCCTCCAATGTGATAGTGGCGGCCGCTCATCTGCCTCCTGTGATGAGTGATGGCCGCTCTCTGCCCTCCAATGTGATGTGTGAAGGCCGCTCTCTGCCCTCCTGTGTGATGAGTGATGGCCGCTCTCTGCCCTCCTGTGTGTGAGTGAATGGCCGCTCCTCCTTCTGTGTGCGATGACTGATGCGCTCATTGCCCTCCAATGTGATTGTGTGGCCGCTCTCTGCCCTCCGTGTGATGAATGAGGCCGCTCTCTGCCCTCCAGTGTGATGAGTGAAAGCCGCTCTCAGCCCTCCAGTGTGATGAATGACGACCGCTCTCTGCCTCCAGTGTGATGATACCGCGTCTCATGCCCTCCTCAGTGTGATGAGTGACGGCCACTCTCTGCCCTCCAGTGTGATGAGGCGCCACTGCGCCGGTACGCGCTCTGCCCTCCAGTTGTGATGAGTGACGACCCTCTCTGCCCTCCAGTGATGAGTGACGACCGCTCCTGCCCTCCAGTGTGATGAGTGACGGCTCATCTCGCCCCCAGTGTGATGAAGTGACACCACCTCTGCCCTCCAGTGTGATAGTATGGCCGCTCACTGCCTCCTGTGTGAGAGTGATGTCCGCTCTCTGCCTCCTGTGTGTGAGTGACGGCTCTGCTCATGTATGATGACGGCCACTTTCCCTCCATGTGAGGCGCCGCTCACTGCCTCTGTGTGTGATGCGCCGCTCTCTGCCTCAGTGTGATGATGAGGACGCTTTTTGCCTCCGTGTGTGAGTGACGGCCGCTCTTGCCTCGTGTGATGAGTGACGGCGCTCTCTGCCTCCAGTGTGATGATGACGGTCGCTCTCTGCCTCCTGTGATGAGTGACGGCCTCACTGCTCTCCAGTGTGATGATGAGGCGCTTTTGCCTTCTGTGTGATGATGATGCGCCTCTACCCTCCAGTGTGATGTGACGGCCACTCTCTCCCTCCAGTGTATGAGTGACGGCCGCTCACTGCTCTCATGTGTGATGACGCGCTTTTGCCTTCCGTGTATGAGGATGCGCTCTCTACCTCAGTGTGTGAGTACGCCGCTCTCTGCCCTCCAGTGTGATGAGTGATGGCCACTCTCTGCCTCCAGTGTTATTATATCTGACACATTTGCAGCGTCCATCTCACAGGCCACAGGGTGCAACATTGTGACAACACAGCAAAGCTGCAACAAGTCAAATTCATTTCTCCATTCTGTGCCAGTAGCTTGTCTCACATGGTAACTCCTCCTTCTATGTATAATAAGCTCTGGAGGCGGAGTTATGTTCCAGGCAGCATCCGCCCCATAGCCTGTAACAGCTCATTTATATAAAGTGATAAAAGATAATTTCTTCACATCAAGGCATTTCATATGAGGCTACAGGGAGGATTATCAACAGCAGTCTATAACCTGTATACCCATATCAATAGTGTAGAAAGGTCAAATGTGGAAACAGATTCCCCTTAAAGGAACCAACCACTAGGATTTAAGCACCTGCAAATCAGCGCAGCAGCTGACTAATGTGTGCAGCATTACATCACTATTTGGGTTTATTTTTTTTAATCCTCCCCTGAGGGCATGGCAGTCTGCTGTAAGCCAAACCCACTCCTTCTCATCCAAAAGGAAGGGGGGGGTGTCAAGCTTACATCATACTGACAAGAAAAAAAAACCAAATGATGTCATGCTGCACACGTCAATCACCTGCTGCACTGATTTAGAGGTGGTTAAATCCTGGTGGTTGGTTCCCTTTAAGAATGGATCAATTAAAAAGATACCAAAAAGCAACAAAAAAAACCTCCACTTCTCCCCTATGTGATTACTGCGACTGCATGGCTGAGTGTTCTCCATAATACAGTAAATGCCGCTTTATCACGTAGACCAGAATATCTTGTAGAACTGCATGTTTCTCCCTTGCGAGACCCCGCGGGTTGTGAAGTGTAAGTGATGTGTACAAGGAGTATGTAACCAGGGATGACCCAGGCGGGATCCCTCTCACTGACTTCCTATAAATAAACACTGGGGCCCATTTATCATAACTGTCGCTCATAGCGGCCAATCAGCTCGCAGCTTTCAAAACTAGCTTGTAGCAGTACAACGTCCATGATCCATCATGATTCATTATATTTGCGGTACAATACATGTATTTATATATGATAATGTAATGTATTTGGAGTTTAAAACTTTCCTTGGACATTCCCGCTCCACAAATTGTTACCGTAGCAAACAATCTCCAGAGACTTTATATGACATTAAAATAAAGTAATGCAAGAGGCATCTAAGGGCCCTTTCACATCAGCGTTTTTTTCAAATCGCGGCAGATGCGGTGAAAAAACCGCATCTGCCGCGATTACCGCATACCGGCTGCATTTGCGGCACGGTTGCAGTAAACGCCATACAAGGTATAGGCGGACTTGCGGCAGGTGCGGCAAGTGCGGTTTTTGCACTTGCGGCAGGTGCGGCCGCGAAAAAAACCGCGGCTGACAGCATTTTTTTTCGCGGCCGCAAGTGCCGAAACCGCACTTGCCGCACCCTTACCGCAAGCCCCATAGACATTGCATGGGGCTTGCCGCAAGTGTGCCGCAAGTGCAGCGGTTATGCGTTAAACGCGGCAGATGCGGTTTTTTCACCGCATCTGCCGCGAATTTCAAAAACCGCTGATGTGAACGGGCCCTTTGAAGATTCACGACCCCCCCGACCACCCCGCCACGGCAGAGCACAGTGGGTTCTCCAACCTTTACATTTACTCTGTGGGAAATGATATAACTTGTAAAAGTAAAAAGTCTAAATTCTTTCCGCCATATCCCATGAAGCTTCATGTCAGAACGGTATTTTTTAATATGTTTCCCACCCAGGGTGGAGCTTCGTTGTCACACTTTGACAGATATTTGCTTGTCGAGAATCTGAACAAACATCTTGTAATAGATCTTTACAGATAAAGTTCTGATACATCTGTACATGATGAAGGATTACTAGTTTTTTGCTGGATGTTTCACATTTCTCACAATGTATCTGTTTGATTGTATATGGTCAATAACCTGATATCCCATCATGTCCCCTCTGACTAATTCGACCCATTTATAGTTAAAACACAAAAGATGAAATTAATCAGAACGGAGAGATAATCTGGTTACTCTGGACAGCGCTTCCCTTAGCTTCCGCACTTCGTTGTGCTACATGAACATCTGAATGAATTAGAATATCATCAAAAAGTTACTTTATTTCAGTAATGCAATACATAAAGTAAAATGCATATATTATATAGAGCGAGAAATGGGCTTGAGCGGGTCCCGGCAGCTGAAACGCCTCCTGCCGGTGACGTCAGTGCCGGAGCCTGCCCTGCTCCAGATTATGATGTATGCATACAGCGGGGTGGGCTCCGGCGCTGACATCACCGTCTGGAGGCGTTTCAGCTGCCGGGACCAGCTCTAGCCCATTGCTCACTCTGCGCCTGCGTGACTTCAGATGCAAAGGATCATGAGCGGGTGAGGTGGGGAGACACACAGAGCCAGGAGGTGGAATAGAGAGGTGGAGGACACCCGGAACAGCGATGACACATTACTAAGTCCCTCTGGACTCCTTACCTGTACACTTTCTAAAGTGTTTTGTACATCTTACAGGGGAGGTAGAGACATGGGGGACCCCTTCCCAGATTGCAGCAGACACGCTGCATTCATTGGTGCTTTCAGTTTGGAAAGCACCAGGGGGTGACAGGTCCTCTTTCAATTATTGCTGTCGATTTTAACTAGATATTAACCCTTTTCTTTGATTTCCAGCTTGTTGCCGTGGAGACCGACCACCAGCGCTGCTGTCTAGGATGTCAGCGCTGGCCGGGATAAAGATGAAACACAGCCCTGGCCACCTAGACATCAGCGCTTACAGGCAGTGGTAGTAGGTCTCCACGAAAAAAAAATATAATCAAAAGAAAAGTGATAATATTTTCAGAACAAATAAAAATGTTAATAAACAGAAAATTGCAAATCTGCATTATCCGTTAATATCTATTTCTGAAGACGGGTATCAGCTGCTAAGGAAAAGTTATTTGATTTCTTCCACCTTTGTATATCCACTTTGTGGCTTTTTCAGGCCACGTCACTTTTGAATTTAAGAGGTTTCACCAGGTTTTTGCCACCTAACCTGAGAGCAGTATAATGTAGGGTCAGAGATCCTGATTCCAGTGATGCGTCACTTATTCGGCTGCTCAGTGTAGTTTTGATAAAAATCACTGTTTAATCATCTGGAGATAATCATTAGAGGACTAGTAAACCTGTTGCCCGGTAGTCCAGCATATTCATGAACTACGAAATCTGCATCAGAGAAAACAGTAATTTAATCAAAATGACAGCAAGTAGCTCAGTAAGTGACACATCACTGGAATCAAGGTCTCTATCTCTACATTATGCTGCTCTCAGATGGGATAGCAAAACCTGGTGACAGATTCATTTTAAAGAGAACCTGTCACTAGTTTGGGGGTTTATACCCTGCCCACCATCTTTAACATGATGCAATTGGGGTTCCTGTAACCCCTTCATACCCCTAGACATCCCACTTCACCTCAGAAAATGAGTTTTATTCTGTCCCAGGCCTTATGCCAATTTCTTTTATTGGTCATATGGGGGTCTACAGATTGCAATCAGCACTGCCCTGCTCCATGCAAACACCGCCCCTCCTGACTGTATGCAAGCGGATGACATAGTCTAATCCACACAATTCCCACGTCTCGCGCCTGCGCGGAGGCACTCACTGTTCCCTATTGAACAGCCAGTGATTCCACTGTGCAGGCACAAGATATCGGTACCGTGCAGCTGATGCAAAACGATGTCTCATGCCTGCACAATGGAGTTGCTGGCTGCTCAATGTGGCACAATAAGGTGCCACAGCGCAGGCGTGAGACGTGGGAATTGTGTGGATGATGTCGCTATCATTCACTTCCACACACTCAGGAGGGGCGGGTTTACCATGGAGTGCAGTGGTGTTGGCGTGGAGCGGGGCGGCGATGACCGCAATGTGCAGACCACCATATGACCCATAAAGAAAATTAGCATATGGCCAGGACAGAATAAAAGTAATTTACAGGTATGTAGAGGAAGTCTGTGGATATAAAGGGGTTAAAGGAACCCAAATTACATTTTAAGTAAAAAGGTGGTGGTCAGGGTTTACAACCCCAAAACTGGTGACGGGTTCACTTTAACCTTATAATGATCTCAAAACACAAAATAAGAACAATATACAATTGTGAAATTATAGATTAATTTACACATTCGAGGATGTTGAACCCTGCCCTCATCCATGTGAATCCTTTCCAACCGATACAGAATGGATGACAATATCATATCGTGTTTAGAACAGTTTCTTTATTTAGACTGTACACAATAAGGAAATGCTGTGACAGCGAATCTAAGGGAACAACGTTTGGTTTTAAATTATTATTATGTAACAGAAGCTAAAGTGAACGTCTTATTAAATAAACAAACATTAAATTTAGAAATGCGCATGTCTTATACTACAATAGTCGTTCGCTCTACATTCCATGTGTATAGAAAAAAGATCACCAACAACACATTGGAATGAAAGAAAATAAATGCATTGGTTTCCCGTGCCAGGTGGCGGGCCCATCGGAGAGGCAGCTACAGGTATTTACAGTATACATGAGCCTCAAAGCTTTACCGTTACTCTATCACGTTGGCCTCTTTGGTTCCAAAATGACGTATAGTACAATGAAAATGTCTCTTATTCGGTCGCTATAAAAATATCCATTTATTCTCTCTTACAAATGGCAGTTGTGGCTAATCATGCATCAAATCAGTGCAAAACGTTAAACAATCCTTCGCTTAAAAAAAAAGAAGAAAAAAAAACAAGCGAATGAATTTATTTCAAGTATAAAAAATATATATTAGAAAATAAAATAATAACTTCTGTTTTGAGTCCATTGTGCCCGGTATCATGTTATTGAAATGCATAGCTCGGTAGGGTTTACAACAGTTGTGCGGCACTTTCCAGCCCTCCATCTGATATGGTCACACACCAGTGAGATCAGATTCCAGATCTTAGCCTGTCATTGTTTCCAAAACAACCCCCGACCACGATACGATCGATATAGATCTACAGATGTAACCGATGACAATATATCCTGTGAAGTTACATTGGATGCACTCTGCAGTCCATGTAAGAACAGGATGTAATAAGTCAAGATGCAGAAACTAAAGTGATGAACTCAGTTCTGCTACAGCTGTACACATACAGGAGCATCTCAATAATTAGAATATCATCAAAGTTAATTTATTTCAGTAATTCAATGCATAAATGAAACGCATATATTATATAGAGTCATTACACACAGTTATCTATTTCATGTGTTTATGTCTGTTAATGTTGATGATTAGGGCTTACAGCCAATGAAAACCCAGCAGTCATTATCTCAGAAAATTAAAATGGGGAGAATGAAGGGTCTGAGAGATAAAATATAACTAAATAGGTATCAGAGGCTTCACCATGTGTGGTTGTGAGAGTCACAACCACTATAAAAGCAGATGACGGGTTAAAACTAGTGATGAGCGAGTAGCGAAATATTTCTAATTGCTATACCTGTAACAAATAGTTTTTAATACTCTCATAATTATCAAAATAGCGAGCCAATTTTAGTCAATTAGTGATAGGCTCCATCAACACACATCTGGCCATAAAACAAGCATTTCCGGGAGGGGGCAGGAGGAGGGGCTATTTTTTTTCATTTTCATTGCATAAAACACCTTGCTGTGCCCACCATAGAGACCCTAACATTCAATCTCCCTTTGTGTACTGAAAGGAGTCGGCAATATGTGTCAGACTGATCACGATTGACACATCACTCACGAGCACCAGCAATATTCGCCAAGTAAGGCTGCTTCCACACTGCAGTTTTTTCACTGATCAGTGTCCATCAGATTTGTGTGCCAAAACCAGGAGTGTCTCCAAACTCAGAACAGGTGTCAATCTTTCAATTATAGTTTTTCTCTGCAAGTTCCTCTCCTGGTTTCTCTCCGGGTTTTGGCACACAAATCTGATGGACACTGATCAGTGAAAAAACTGCAGTGTGGAAGCAGCCTAACAAGTATTACGAATAACGTACTGTGTGAATAGTAACAAATACACTCGCTCAACACTAGTTAAAAACTGTGCCTACATTTAAAGTAGGGGGGGGGGGGTAGGGTTAAAAACCACACTGCCGTATTCCATGAGACATCAACGGAAAAATATAATATTGATTTATAAGTCAACAGCTCCCTGGCCTCTTCCTCAGGAGAAATCATTATCATATTGCCATATTTCTGGGAGCCCTGAAACACGTTGACTAATAAATCAATATTATATTCACCCTTTGATGTCTCGTGGAATACAGCAGCGCTGTGTTTAACGCTTCATCCTCCCTACTTTAATTTTCTGAGTTAATGACCTTTGGCTGTAAGCCATAATCATCAACATTAACAGAAATAAACACATGAAGTAGATCCCTCTGTGTGTAATGACTCTATATAACATGTGTGTCACTTTATGTATTGAATCACTGAAATAAAGTAACTTTTTGATGATATTCTGATTACTTGAGATGTACCTGTAGATTTACAGATGTAGCCAATGACAATATATCCTTTGAAGTTACATTGGATGCCCACTGCAGTCCTATGTAAGAACACGAATATAAGTCAAGATGCAGAAACTAAACTGATGAACTCAGTTCTGCTACATCTTTACACATATCCATGGTAGAGATGGTCAGAGCATTTTGATTTTTTTCGTTGAGCTTTAATCCTGCCAGACTCCTGGATTTACCCAGTCCTTATGTGATACCACTCATTATCCTGATGATACAATGTATCACTTCTGCCTTTGATACAATCTTATACTGTATACCTTGCAGAACTGTTGACCTTCCTACGAGACTCCAGTAATAAGAATTATGAAGGAATATGTGAGTATTCGCATACTGAGGATTTTAATATCCCTTTATTTCTACCAATTGCATGTGATAATGCAACAAGTATTCACACGGCCGGGTTAGATTAAGTAGCTGTATGTTTGATCGCCTATCTTCTGCAGCATGGAATGGGTTAAGTAAAAATAAGTGCACTGTCAAGTACCATGATTGCAGGTAGTGAGAAGAGCAAATGCTGCTGTTGAAATGTACCTAGTGGTTTACAAGTGCTGTGTAGTCTGGAGCCCCCCTCCCGCCCCCCATCATTGGACACAAGGGGATCCTTTTTTTTTAAAACATCTGTACCTTCATCTGGATTCTCCCTGTTTTTTAACCCCCTCAGTGCAAGATGAAATTGCAGAACAATGATTTAGCAGGCTATTGTGTTATTAAAGGGGTTACAAAAATAATATATAAATATATATATTTATACGTATATATATCTGTATATCCATTCCGACGTTCCTGTACATGCCAGCTTGTGCATAAAATAACAAAGTCACATCAGTCCATACAGTAGAAAAGCAGAACGCTCCACGGTCCCACTGCTGATTTCCAGACCACATGTAGTTCATCATTATTCTGTGATTAATCCACAGTCAGATGCATAAGAGAAGTTCATTAGAGAAGACCAATACTGGGCTGCCCATCATTCAGCAATAACGTAACTATACATTCCTCGCTGCAAGTGCTCTGAAAGCGAGACCACCCGTACCCTGGAGGGTCCACCTCCTCAGTTGGTCATTAAAGAAAGATGTCCTGGAATGTGCTGTTTTTCATCCCTTGACACATTACACTTGACCGAAAGGTCTATGGAAACCTCTTGGCTTTCTCTTCTGGTGTCACAGTGTTTACGGATGTCTCAGTGAGTGGACATATGAGCTGACAATCTCATAAGCCCTGTTTTATAGATGCCTGTAAAGACGACAGGTCGCCCCCTAGACTGGCACTCGTCTCAAGTTATCTCTCCCCCCTAGCGTCACTGTGACACAATATCCCACTGGTTGAAGTACGGCGAAATTGGTCATTGTCCAGTGACTCCAATCACGCACATCCACATTCCTCCACGATCATGTTAGGCACGTCCCTCTTGACAATATTGTACTCATCGTCAAAGTACAGCATGGACATTGTACTTAATTTTGTTGGAATACAACAGGAGTTCACTGTCCCCGGATTCAACCCTCGCATCCTGTACTGATTCACCACTGCCGTGTGAAAGGACGAGGCAGAACCCGGTACCCCAGCCAGGTAGGCCGGGCAGCTCCCCTCACAGTAATTGCCATAGTATCCCGACGGTGCTATGATCCAGTCATTCCACCCTATGAGCCGAAAGTCAATATAAAACTGCTGCCGACAACAGAGGTTTGTACGTCCATCACACTCAAGACCTCTTTTACGTATCCGATGCTTGTTATCAGCAAGTCTAGCATGAACCACCAGAAAGGGGCGGTGGATTCTTCTCCAGGGTCCACGTACACTGGGGTTATAGACCATTGCTCACAGCCATCACATTGAACTTCTAAGTTAAGCCTACGTTCACCCTTTTCAAAAAGTGTTTGGATGGTGTCAGTCAAGGGGAACGTGTGCCAACCGCTCCGCTTAACATCCATTCTTTTCTCCACCAGGCTCATCTTGGCTGGGTCAGCTGGATCTTGGAAATGAAATTTCATTCTGATTCTGTGCTTTATTCCTTTTTCTACAGTGTCAGGTAGCTTGAGGTACAGCCAAAGGTTGGACTGAATAACGAACAAGTTCTGGTTCCCTTCATTAGAAATGATGAACAACAGTCGGACTCTGGAAGCCGTGACGTCATCTGCAGAAAGAAAAAAAGGAATATGAAGACCTGGAAGCCTTTACTCAAACAAATACCGTACCAATATTTATTAAACACCTAAAAATCTGAGAACTTCATTCCCCAGCCCACTTGACAGGATGAGCCCCCATCATGCCCTGCTAGAATCATCTGTGGATATCAGGTATGTGAGGCTGGCAATCGTTACAGTGAATTATGAGCAAGTCAGCATCCACCAATGAGAAATGCAAAATCATGACAATGATCAGTGCAAGCTCAAAGAAAAGCTGCAATGAATCCATTTAGTTTCATTGATAAAGTGCAGGAATGTATAGAGGGTTGGGAACCCTGTAGAGAAGAATATCTCCATGTCATCAGAAGGAGAATACAGAGCAAACGTTTATGTCTCTCACACAGTAGGAAAAATGCAGGTAAGGACCAAAGGGTGAGCCAGAACAATCCCAGAATATCCCACAGGATAAGATACAGGAGGAGACAGATCTGAGCATTGAACCCAGTCTGCCTGGTCCAGGGCTCAGGTGCTGTGGAGGGGGCAGATTGCTCTGTGGTCTTCTAAGGGTCTGTGGGGAATGATATCTGAGGGCATCTACCCTACATCCATGCACAGTGTCTGTCACCATCTTTATCTGAGAGGTAATAGGTGACCGAGGAGGGCAGCAGCAAAATACATGAACTTCATCTACTTTTTATCTATTTCTGCTGATTACAGTCTGCTCCAACCACCTGGTGACCTACAGCATCACTCCATAGATATTGTGCTTTCTTTGTCACTGTGCCATGCCTCTCATACTTGTATATGTTGTATACTGTGTCCACTCCAGTGTCCCAAATAAACTATCACAGTTTGTAAATACTGTCCCCATACAAACTATGCCCCCCATATCACGTGTGGTTATTATTTTGTCCAGCCTCTATAAAGTATTCCGTTCATATCCTTAATTACATTCTGCTCTAGGCCCATTTAATTCACATTACCTTCTTCACTGTATGCACTGTGCCTCCATGCACTGTAACCCCTATATCCCTATACTCTGTGCCTAAATACCTTGTACCTCGATCCCCTATACATTGTCCCAATATACCCTGTACCCCATCTCCCTATACTCAGTGCCTCTACACCCTGTAACCATCTCCCTATACTCTGTGCCTCTACAACCTGTACACCGATCCCCCTATACTTTGTGCCGCCACAGCTTGTACCCCATCTCCCTATACTTACTGCTTCTATACTGTTCCCAATCCTCCTACAGGTATCTCTTAACGTCTTCCACGAACCCCCTATGCCTTGTACCCCATTATCCTACTTATATTACACCTCTCCTACTTTATATTATACCTGTAGACAGTGTACAGTTCCACACTGTGTACCCAGATCCTGCAATATACTGTACCCCAATGAACTTCAATTCTCTCCTGCATATTTGGATCGACCTGTATCCTGCTCCTCGCAGACCCCCTTGCCATGTTGTAACCTGCTCCTCGCAGACCCCCTTGCCATTGTATCCTGCTCCTCGCAGACCCCCTTGCCCTGATCCGCTCCTCGCAGACCCCTTGCCTGTATCCTGCTCCTCGCAGACCCCCCTTGCCCTGTATCCTCTCCTCGCAGACCCCCTTGCCCTGTATCCTGCTCCTCGCAGACCCCTTGCCCTGTTGTAACTGCACTTGCAGCCTCCTTCAGTAACCTGCTCCTCGCAAACCTTTTCCCACTCTACCGCAGACCCCCTGCCTGTCCTCATGCTTTGTACCTACTTGCTCTGGCAACCTCCCCCTTGCCCTCTCTCCTCGCGTACCCCCTTCCCTGTCCTCAGTACCCTGCACCTACTTGTCCTGCAATCCCCTTGCCCTATCCTCATGTCCTCCCTTGCAGACCCCTTCCATGTCCCATGGACTGGTGCCTACCTGCTCCTGCAGACCCCCCCCCCCTTGCCCGTCTCCTGCAGCCCCCTTGCCCTGTCCTCAGTGCCCTGGTACTACTTACTCCTGGCAGACCCCACTTGCATTCTTCTCCACGCAGACCCCCTTTCCTGTTGTAACTGCTCTGCAGCCCTTTCCTGTAACGTCTCCTCCACACTCCTTGTCTGTAACCTGCTCCTAGCAACTCCCTGTCGTCCTCAGTGCCCTGGTGCCTACCTGCTGCTCGCAGACCCCCTTGCTGTCCTGTGTCCTCTCCTCGCAGACCCCCTTGCCTGTCCTGTGTCCTCTCCTCGCAGACCCCCCTTGCTGTCCTCAGTGCCCTGTCCTACTTGCTCCTGCACACCTTGCCCGTCTACGCAGACCCCTTGCTGTCCTCAGTGTCCTCTCCTCGCAGACCCCCCTTGCTGTCCTTAGTGTCCTCTCCTCGCAGACCCCCCTTGCCTGTCCTGTGTCCTCTCCACGCAGACCCCCTTGCTGTCCTCAGTGCCCTGGTACCTACTTGCACCTGGCAGACCCCCCTTGCTATGTTCTCCTAGCAGAACCCTGCCCCGTCTCAGGCCCGGGGCTTACCTGCTTCTGCGAAGCTGATGATCTCGGAGGTGGCGCTGTGCTCGGGGCTATCGGGCCGGTCATGCCGTGCCCGTCCAGGCTGGGGATCTCCAGGCGTCCGTCGTCCCGCAGGCGGCCGGCGTGCAGCTTCCTCAGGGCGGTCAGCATGGCGGCCCGGGGCACCGCGTGGGTGATGTTCGGTCTCTCCCGCATCTGTAGCCGGGTCAGAATATGGCGCTTCACCGCCTCCACAAAGCCCTGCTCCATGCCAGCCGCCTCCTCCGGGGGCCGGAGCCCGCAAGATGCGCAGGTGTTTGGGGACGAAGACGGTGGAGGATCGGGCACTGCTGTAGGGCTGCCGGCTGCGCACAGGACCAGAAGGGCAAGCAGAAGTAAGGTGCTGAGCCTCAGAGCTGACAATCTACCCGGCAGGAGAGCCATAGTGCTGAGCCGCGGAGCTGACGAGCTACACGGAGGAGTTCCATGGTGCTGAGCTGCAAAGCTGACGATCTACCCGGGAGAGCCATTGTGCTGAGCTGCAGAGCTAACAATCTACCCGGGAGAACCATGGTGCTGAGCTGCAGAGCTGACGATCTACCCGGGAGAACCATGGTGCTGAGCCGCGGAGCTGACGATCTACCCGGGAGGAGATCCATAGTGATGAGCTGCAGAGTTGACGACCTACTCGGGAGAGCCATGGTACTGACGATTACCTCCCTGTACACAGATCCACGGCTTCCTGGTCGTCTCCTGGGGGCTCCACAGTACAGGACTAGAGGACTCCCAAAAGTAATAATCAGCAGAGATCCCCCAAACCTTGTGCCTTATCCAGAACTCCTATAAGAAAGTCCAGGATCTAGAAGTTCCGTATGTCAGATCTCCCAAGTCCTGAGGTCGCCTTTACAAATTTCTGGAATCTCTTTACTCCTGGTCAATCTTCAGATCTTCGGTCTCTTTGTGATCTCCTGGGTCCTGCAGACTCCCTTGTGATCTCCAGGATCTTGCAGTCTCCCTTATGATCTACTGGGTCTCCTGTGGTTGCGCTTCTTGCACGTGTGCTATGTGCACCGGGTCGGTGAGCCGGCTGTGCGGTGAGCCGGCTGTGCTGTGTGCACCGGGTCGGTGAGCCGGCAGTGCTGTGTGCACCGGGTCGGTGAGCCGGCAGTGCTGTGTGCACCGGATCGGTGAGCCGGCAGTGCTGTGTGCACCGGGTCGGTGAGCCGGCAGTGCTGTGTGCACCGGGTCGGTGAGCCGGCAGTGCTGTGTGCACCGGGTCGGTGAGCCGGCAGTGCTGCGTGCACCGGGTCGGTGAGCCGGCTGTGCTGTGTGCACCGGGTCGGTGAGCCGGCTGTGCTGTGTGCACCGGGTCGGTGAGCCGGCTGTGCTGTTCCCCCGCTGCTCTGCCTGTCACTGCCCCGGCTCCAGCTTCCTAGTCGTCACTCGGCGCTTCCTATTTATCCCGTGAGAACCTGACACAACACACGACACAGGACTCTGTCACAGGCTGTTTGCAAACACTCAGCTCAACCAATGGGGGCGTAGCAATCATGGGGGGGGGAGGAGGGGGCATTACATGTAAGACATTATATACCCCTCACCCCAATTGCCGGGGAGGAGCACCTTATAGTAGGACTACATACAGGATCCCCTATCCCAGCATCAACAAGGAAAGCCTACATACAAGACCCCAAATCCCAGCATCACCAAGAAAATCCTACATACAGGACCCCAAATCCCAGCATCACCAAGAAAATCCTACATACAGGACCCCAAATCCCAGCATTACTATATAAATAGTATAATGACCCCAGTCTTAGCATTACTGACTGTCTCCCAAGGACAAGGCATATCAGTAATACCTTTACTTGTACAGGTGTCCTGCAGAGATGAGCAGACAGTGGACCGAGTCTATCTCATACAATGTATGTAATGCACTGGCTACACTGATACAATGCATATCATGCACTGATACAATGTATATAATGCACTTATTACACTGATACAATGTATATAATGCACTGATACAATGTATATAATGCAGATTACACTGATACAATGTATATAATGCACTGATACAATGTATATAATGCACTGATTACACTGATACAATGTATATAATGCACTGATACAGTGTATATAATGCACTGATTACACTGATACAATGTATATAATGCACTGATACAATGTATATAATGCACTGATACAATGTATATAATGCACTGATTACACTGATACAATGTATATAATGCACTGATACAATGTATAATGCACTGATACAATGTATAATGCATTGATACAATGTATATAATGCACTGATACAATGTATATAATGCACTGATACAATGTATATAATGCACTGATACAATGTATAATGCACTGATACAATGTATAGAATGCACTGATTACACTACTGATACAATGTATATAATGCACTGATACATTGTATAATGCACTGATACAATGTATAATGCACTGATTACACTGATACAATGTATATAATGCACTGATTACACTGATACAATGTATATAATGCACTGATTACAATGATACAATGTATATAATGCACTGATACAATGTATAGAATGCACTGATTACACTACTGATACAATGTATATAATGCACTGATACATTGTATAATGCACTGATACAATGTATAATGCACTGATTACACTGATACAATGTATATAATGCACTGATTACAATGATACAATGTATATAATGCACTGATTACAATGATACAATGTATATAATGCACTGATACAATGGATTTATTTAGAGTTTTCCCAGCGCTTGATAAATGATGGCAGAGACTTGATTCTTCATCTCTTTCACATAGTCATGTACAATACATGATTATTTTGTATGTTATGTACCAGGTCTTATTCCAGCATGAACACTATCACAATATAATTACTTTTTTTCATGCATGTGACCAGAACTGAAACAAATAATATTTAGCTTGGCCGTCCCCCTGCATTTGGCTGAAGTCGGGTGTTATTACTGGTGGTAACAATGGCCCCATTCTTGGCATTATCCCCTACTGCCATTATATTCATCAGTGATTTAATCCGTTTATAATAATAGTTTTTATTGCCCTTTATTGGATGAACAGCCGGATGGAGCAGGTTGTTTTCGGATAAAGATTAGCTGGGAGCGCCACCTGTCTGCTGCTGCCGGTATACACAGTACAGGCCACAGCGAGTACTATCGAGTCACGGGTGGACAAACCTAGTGCAGCCTGGGCAGCCTCAAGGGGCCCAAGAGTTCAGGGGCCACATCACCCTAAGAGCAGTAAAGCCCCACTGCTCTGAGTATTCGGGTATTTTAAGTTTTTAAAAAATGTCTAATTTGCTTGTTAAATTCACAACCATTCTCTTTACAAGGGTTCTCCACTACAAGGGCAGCCCCTTCTGATTCCCCCAGTTAAATTATTAGCCCCCATACTCCTGTGCTGCTGCCGTTCCAGCGCCCATCGGTAATCAGGGCTCACGTGACATCACACGAGCCCCACATCCTATCACCGCCGGATCTTTCTCCAAACGAGCCATCAACAGAAAATGACCAAATGACCGCTGCGTCATGTGACGTCACATAAGCCCCGAGCCGCAGTCACTGACAGCGCTGCAATGGCGGTAACACAGGAGGTGAGTATAGAGTCTATTACATTAAAGGGAACCTGTCAGCTAGTTTATGCTCCCCTGGCTATCACTATCTGTCCCTGCAGCTTCATAATACTATTCTAATCTGTCTGAGCTCATATTGTAATGTGAAAGGTGAAAAAGAAGCATTTATACACTGACATTTCCTTATGTAATGAGGCAGTCAGTCTCCAGCTTGGAGGACGGGGACTGTTTGGCAGGTTAATAGTTAACATTTCAGCCTTGTGCTACAACATGTTGGGAGACCTGATGTCACAACCATGTGACTACAATAGGCGGAGCTAAGTTCTCATAGAACATAATACGTTTGCTAGCTTAGCTCCGCCCACTATGGTCACATGATCGTTACATCACACAGGTCCTTTAGCTATCCAAGTTAAAAGTGAGTTAACTATTATCCTGCCAGACAGTCCCCCTCCTCCAAGGTGGGGACTGAAATATAAGTGTATAAATGCTTTTCTTTCACCTGTCACATTACACCATGAGCTCAGACAGGGATGATTAGGCTGGTATTATGAAGCTGCAGGTACAGATAGTGATAGCTAGAGGGCATAAACCACCTGACAGGTTCCCTTTAAACTAGATGGAGTGTGATGATGGTGATGTCATGATGGGGGCGGGCTCTGTGGGGCTGGGGGTGGTAGCCATCTCACCCCCCTCCCCATGTCCGCTCTCTATCTCCCCCCTGTGCCGTCTTCTTCCCACTGTGCTCTCTCCTTTGAACTGTCTCCCCCCTGTGTGCTCTTATCCCTGTATGCTGTCTTCTCCTCCCTGTGCTGTCTTCTCCTCTCATGAGCTCTCTGGTTTTAATTGTCTCCCCTCATGCGGTCTCTCATTCTCCCCTGGGTGCTCACCCCCTGTGGGCTGTGTCTCCCCTGTGTGCGCTCATCCTCATGTGTGCTTTCTCTTCCCCTGTGCTGTATCTTTCCCCTGTGGGCTGTGTCTACCCCTGTGTGCTCTCTCTTCCCCTGTGCTGTATCTTTCCCCTGTGGGCTGTGTCTACCTCCTTGTGCTTTGTCTTTCTCCTGTCGCTCTTCCCCTGTGCACTCTCTCTCACTCCTGTGGGCTGTCTCTCCCCCCTGTGCAATCTCTCTGCCCTCAATGCACTCTCTGGCCCCCCGCATGTGCTGTGGAGCCTCTGTACATGAACACAGCGCTGTACTGAGCTGCAGACAGGTGTGGAGCCTCTGTACAGGAACTCGGCTCTGTACTGTGCTGTAGACAGGTATGGAGCCTCTGCACATGAACACGGCGCTGTACTGAGCTGCAGACAGGTGTGGAGCCTCTGTACAGGAACTCGGCGCTGTACTGTGCTGTAGACAGGTATGGAGCCTCTGCACATGAACACGGCGCTGTACTGTGCTGTAGACAGGTATGGAGCCTCTGTACAGGAACACAGTGCTGTACTGTGCTGCAGACAAGTATGGAGCCTCTGTACAGGAACACAGCGCTGTACTGTGCTGCAGACAGGTATGGAGCCTCTGTACAGAAACACGGTGCTGTACTGTGCTGCAGACAGGTATGGAGTCTCTGTACAGGAACACAGCGCTGTACTGTGCTGCAGACAGGTATGGAGCCTCTGTACAGAAACACGGTGCTGTACTGTGCTGCAGACAGGTATGGAGTCTCTGTACAGGAACACAGCGCTGTACTGAGCTGCAGACAGGTATGGAGCCTCTGCACATGAACACGGCGCTGTACTGTGCTGCAGACAGGTATGGAGCCTCTGTACTGGAGGAAAGGGCGGGAGGGGGGGCTTTTTCAAATTGTCGCAGCATACAACACCTTGCTGTGCCCCCCAGAGGGACCCTAACAATCAATCTGCTCTCTGTGAGGTGCAGATCACTGTGTGCACTGAAGGGAGATGTGTATTTGTGTCAGATCGATAATGTTAAGTGAAGAGTCCAAGCATCTCGGCGGTACTCGTGCTTACCGAACATCATGATTACTGGGATACTCGTGCGAGTAATGAGTAGTGCCGAGCATGCTCGCTCATCACTAGTAAATATGCAAAAATCCTCTTCAGAGAGGGAGAAGATGGGAACTTTAGCGCCACCTATTGGAAGTAGCAATCCGATGAGTCAACATGGACTTGAATAAATTCCAAGACCGGCCTAGAAAAGGGGCACCGGGGACCACAAAGCTGAAGGATGGAGCTCAGCAACTTAATAACTTATTACGGTATTAATAAATTATAAGTAAGCGATTATTAAAAAATTGTTCTCTCCAGACAATCACTCCAAGTATAGATAAGAGACAAATAAACAGATATTACAGACATTACAAGGTTGTCAGGCAATCTGCTTTGGTATCAGGCGGTCTCTCCTCGTTATTAGGCGGTCTCACCCAGTATCAGTAGATCTCCCCCGGCATCAGGTGGTCTCCCCCGGCATCAGGTGGTCTCCCCCGGCATCAGGTGGTCTCCCCCGGCATCAGATCTCCCCCGGCATCTGTCGCTCTCCCCCGGCATCTGTCGCTCTCCCCTGGCATCTTCCGCTCCTCCCCCGGCACCTGGCGGGCTCCCCCGGTATCTGGCGGGCTCCCCCGGCATCTGCCGCTCCTCCCCCGGCATCTGGCGGGCTCCCCCGGTATCTGGCGGGCTCCCCCGGTATCTGGCGGGCTCCCCCAGTATCTGGCGCTCTCCCCCGGTATCTGGCGCTCTCCCCCGGTATCTGGCGGTCTCCCCCGGTATCTGGCGGTCTCCCCCGGTATCTGGCGGTCTCCCCCGGTATCTGGCGGTCTCCTCCGGTATCAGGCAGTCTCCCCCGGTATCTGGTAGTCTCCCCCGGCATCAGGCAGGCTCCCCCGGTATCTGGCAGGCTCCCCCGGTATCTGGCGGGCTCCTCCGGTATCTGGCGGGCTCCCCCGGTATCTGGCGCTCTCCTCCGGTATCTGGCGGGCTCCCCCGGTATCTGGCGGGCTCCTCCGGTATCTGGCCTCTCCCCCGGTATCAGGCGCTCTCCCCCGGTATCAGGCGCTCTCCCCCCGGTATCAGGCGCTCTCCCCCGTATCAGGCGCTCTCCCCCGGTATCAGGCGCTCTCCCCCGGTATCAGGCGCTCTCCCCCGGTATCAGGCGCTCTCCCCCGGTATCTGGCGGTCTCCCCCGGTATCTGGCGGTCTCCTCCGGTATCTGGCGGGCTCCTCCGGTATCTGGCGGGCTCCCCCGGTATCTGGCGGGCTCCCCCGGTATCTGGCTGGCTCCCCCGGTATCTGGCTGGCTCCCCCGGTATCAGGCGGTCTCCTCCGGTATCAGGCGGTCTCCTCCGGTATCAGGCGGCTCCCCCGGTATCTGGCGGGCTCCCCCGGTATCAGGCGTGCTCCCCCGGTATCAGGCGGCCTCCCCCGGTATCAGGCGGCCTCCCCCGGTATCAGGCGGCCTCCCCCGGTATCAGGCGGTCTCCCCCGTATCAGGCGGTCTCCCCCGGTATCAGGCGGTCTCCCCCGGTATCTGGCTGGCTCCCCCGGTATCAGGCGGTCTCCTCCGGTATCTGGCGGGCTCCCCCGGTATCTGGCTGGCTCCCCCGGTATCTGGCTGGCTCCCCCGGTATCTGGCTGGCTCCCCCGGTATCTGGCTGGCTCCCCCGGTATCAGGCGGTCTCCTCCGGTATCAGGCGGTCTCCTCCGGTATCTGGCGGGCTCCCCCGGTATCTGGCGGGCTCCCCCGGTATCAGGCGGCCTCCCCCGGTATCAGGCGGCCTCCCCCGGTATCAGGCGGTCTCCCCCGGTATCAGGCGGTCTCCCCCGGTATCAGGCGGTCTCCCCCGGTATCAGGCGGTCTCCCCCGGTATCAGGCGGTCTCCTCCGGTATCTGGCGGGCTCCCCCGGTATCTGGCGGGCTCCCCCGGTATCTGGCTGGCTCCCCCGGTATCAGGCGGTCTCCTCCGGTATCTGGCGGTCTCCCCCGGTATCTGGCGGGCTCCCCCGGTATCTGGCTGTCTCCCCGGGCTCCTGGAATATGTTTTCTGCCATTCGGTGACTCACAGGGCGATTGCTCCGCTGTGCTACGTAATGGCAGGTAATTGCTGTATTATATATCAGGTGATGAAGACGTGCAGTGGTGCGGAGCCCCTGACGGCGCCGTGTTCAGTACAGGACATTTACAGAGACGTTTCGCTGTCTGAGGGCGGTGCAGTGTTACCTCAGGGGACGGGCACACATTGTACCTCAGTATCCGGCTGTAATCCCCGGGGTTCATCCTCCGCCCCGTCCTGTGAGGTTTCCTCCCTCCTCGGCGCCTTCTCTTCCGTCTCCTCCTCTCCCGTCTCCTCACAGGAGTCTGCTTAATTTCACTTTACCTCACAATTCTTCCCGCGCCGCCATTACCTCAGCTACAGGCTCCTCCCCCTCGGACCAGCCTGAGGCTCCTCCCCTCACACGACACCACGAGCCGACCACTGTCGGCGCCCCCGCTATGGACTGTGCCACTTTATCTGGCCTGACATATTAACCCCGCCCCCTCTCGTTATCACGTGAATGAATTATCTAAGCTCCTCCCCACATTCTCCGCCCCTTTTACTCACTTCCGGCTCCTCCGTATCTCCCTTCTATAACTTCCGGTTCCGTATTACGCTCCGCCCCTGCAGCGCGTCCTCTCTATGTAGAACGTCCCCAGCCTCCCTCTCCTCCCCTCGGCTCTGCAGCTACAACCCCGGCCTCCCTCTCCTCTCCCCCAGGCTCTGTGGTCACACCCCGGCCTCCCCCCCAGCCTCCTCTGTGGTCACACCCCGGCCTCCCTCTCTTCCCCCCAGGCTCTGTGGTCACACCCTGTCCTCCCTCTCCTCCCCCCCCCCCCCCCCCCCCAGCCTCCTCTGTGGTCACACCCCGGGCTCTCTCTCTCCTCCCCCCCCTCCTCCCCTGTGGTCACACCCCGGCCTCTCTCTCCTCCCCCCCCCCTCCTCCCCTGTGGTCACACCCTGGCCTCCCTCTCTTCCCCCCAGGCTCTGTGGTCACACCCTGGCCTCCCCCTCTCTTCCCCCCAGGCTCTGTGTCACACCCTGGCCTCCCTCTCCCCCCCGAGCCTCCTCTGTGGTCACACCCCAGCCTCCCTTCATCCCCCACCGCCCTCCGTCTCCTCCCCCGGCCTCCTCTGTGGTCACACCCCGGCCTCCCTCTCTTCCCCCCAGGCTCTGTGGTCACACCCTGGCCTCCCTCTCCTCCCCCCCCCCCAGCCTCCTCTGTGGTCACACCCCGGCCTCCCTCTCCTCCCCCCCAGCCTCCTCTGTGGTCACACCCCGGCCTCCCTCTCCTCCCCCCCAGGCTCTGTGGTCACACCCTGTCCTCCCTCTCCTCTCCCCCCCCCCCCAGCCTCCTCTGTGGTCACACCCGGCTCCTCTCCTCCCCCCCCCCCACCTCCCTGTGGTCACACCCGCGCCTCCCTCTCCTCCCCCCAGCTCTGTGGTCACACCCTGTCCTCCCTCCCTCCCCCCCACCTCCTCCCTGTGGTCACACCCCGGTCCTCTCTCTCCTCCCCCCCCCCCCCCCCCTCTGTGGTCACACCCCGTCCTCCCTCTCCTTCCCCCCAGGCTCTGTGGTCACACCCTGGCCTCCCTCTCTTCCTCCCCCAGCTCTGTGGTCACACCCTGCCTCCCTCTCCTCCCCCCCAGCCTCCTCTGTGGTCACACCCCAGCCTCCCTTCATCCCCCCCAGCCCTCCACCTGCTCCTTTCCCCCCCAGGCCTCCTCTGTGGTCACACCCTGGCCTCCCTCTCCTCCCCCCCAGCCTCCTCTGTGGTCACACCCTGGCCTCCTCTCCTCCTCCCCCCCAGCCTCCTCTGTGGTCACACCCCGGCCTCCCTCTCCTCCCCCCCCAGCCTCCTCTGTGGTCACACCCCGGCCTCCCTCTCCTCCCCCCCAGCCTCCTCTGTGTCACACCCCGGCCTCCCTCTCCTCCCCCCCAGCCTCCTCTGTGGTCACACCCGGCCTCCCTCTCCTCCCCCCCAGCCTCCTCTGTGGTCACACCCCGGCCTCCCTCCTCCCCCCCTCCCCCCCCCAGGCTTCTCCTCTTGTGTGTCACACCCGGCCTCCCTCTCCTCCCCCCCAGCCTCCTCTGTGGTCACACCCCGGCCTCCCTCTCCTCCCCCCCCCCGCCTCCTCTGTGGTCACACCCCGGCCTCCTCTCCTCCCCCCCCCCCCCCCTGCCCCTCCCCTGTGGTCACACCCGGCCCTCCTCTTCCCCCCAGGCTCTGTGGTCACACCCCGGCCTCCCTCTCCTCCTCCCAGCTCTGTGATCACACCCAGCCTCCCTCTCCTCCCCCTCCCCAGGGTCTGTGGTCACACCCCAGCCTCCCTCTCCTCCCCCCCTCCCCCAGGGTCTGTGGTCACACCCCAACCTCCCTCTCCTCCCCCCTCCCCCAGGGTCTGTGGTCACACCCCAACCTCCCTCTCCTCCACCCCCGGGTCTGTGGTCACACCCCTGGCCCCTCTCCTCTCCCCCCCCCCCCCCCCCCCCCCTTCCCAGGCTCTGTGGTCACACCCCGGCCTCCCTCTCCTCCCATGTGGCCACACCCTGGCCTCCCTCTCCTCCCCCTGGCTCTGCGGTCACACCCCGGTCTGGTTCTCGTCAGTGCACAGGAAGGTTACAAGGGCCATATTTCTATGAGGCAGAAATAGAGATGATGAGATAGACAAAGAGGGATATATAATAACCGGTCCCTCATCCACTGGTGTACAACCCCCCCCCTTCGGTGTATAACCCCCCTAGCCGATCACCCCTCCCCGGTGTATAACCCCCAGCCTCTTGACTGCTGTCTTCTTTTACTAATATGACAGGTCGTCTCATGGTGCAGAACTCCCTGATACCGGCTGCAATTGGTGCAAATAAAGAGTGGAGGAATCGTCCATAGCAGCATCACAGAATGATGGAGGTGAGAGGAAGCTCAGTCTGTTCACATTCATCTCTGTCCCCATTAACTGATGTGACCCTTTACATATGGCGCAGGATTAGCGGCAGGACGTGACCCATTTACCTTGTGGAAGCTCAAGTGTTTTATTACCAGGATTTACTTTCCTGGCGGTGACTGAGGACGCTGATTTCACTGCCAGGAGCCCGGACCACATGGAGGAGCACAGTGCGCACGTATATACAGCATATACACATATATACTGCAGTGCCGTATCTGTGATACATGTACAGCACTTGGCATAAGTGAGTTCACCCCTCCGGTATACACAGCGCTCAGCATAAGTGAGTACACACCTCCGGTATACACAGCGCTCAGCATAAGTGAGTACAAATCGGTGACAGATTACAATGGCCAGCTTTCCCCATTTCCAGAACAAGCTTCTCTAGAGCCTGGATGCTGGATGTGCATTGCTGTCAACTTGTCTCCTTAGAACTCCGATGGGTGAGCTCGGTCCCTAAATCAACTGTCACCTGTGTTCTATTCCTGAGCACTGTTTTATCTATGGGGTGTACTCATTTCTGCTGAGCACGGTTTATATATGGGGTGTACTCTTTCTGCTGAGCACGGTGTATATATGGGGTGTACTCATTTACGCTGAGCACTGTGTATAATGTGTGTACTCGTTTATGTTGATCCGTCTGTGTGTATATAGGGGGTGTACTTATTTATGTTGATCACTGTGTATATGGGGTTGTACTCATTTATGCGGAGCACTGTGTATACAGGGGGTGTATTCATTTATATTGAGCACTGTATACAGTGGTTTACTCATTTATGCTGAGCACTGTAGGGGGTGTATTCATTAATGATGAGCTCTGTGTATACAGGGGGTGTACTAATTTATGCTGAATACTGTGTATAGGGATGTACTCATTTATGCTGAGCACTGTGTATAGGGGATGTACTCATTTATGTGACACTGTGTATAGGGATTACTCTTATGCTGAGCACTGTGTATAGGGGATGTACTCATTAATGCTGAGCACTATGTATAGGGTGTACTCATTAATGCTGGCACTGGTATACGGGTATACTCATTCATACAGAGCATTGTGTATATATGAGGTGTGCACATTTATGCTGCGCATTTTGTATATATGGGGTGTACTCATTTATGTTGATCCGGTCTGTATGTATATAGGGGGTGTACTCATTTATGCTGAGCACTGTGTATAAGGGGGTGTACTCATTTCTGCTGAGCACTGTGTATAGGGGGTGTACTCATTTCTGCTGAGCACTGTGTTATAGGGGTGTACTCATTATGCGAGCATTAGTATATGGGGTGTACTCATTTATGCTGAGCACTGTGTGTAGGGGGTAGTCATCAGGTGGAAGGTTCATTACCATAGATAACGCAGATGGTTCCACCCTTTTGGCCGACACTGGGAAGGATGTGAGAATTCCGACCTTAAACTTCAGTGAAGAAAGCAGGAAGTTTCATTTGCATCTGAATGTGAAGAAGACGAAGATAATGACGACCGCGAGAAGGTGAATCTGAAGATCGACAGTGAAGAAATAGTAATGGTGGACAGTTTCACCTTCCTGGGGCCCGTCATTGATTGTAACTGCGGCTCTACAGCTGAAATCTAGCAGTGTCTTACTATGGGTCGTGCGGCAATGGTGAACGTGGAGCAACTATGGAAGTGCAAGGACATCTCGATCATCACCAAACGATGATTGGTCGCACCCATTGCAGTCCTAATCATATCCCAAATCAATGTGAGTCTATGAGCGCCAGAACGAGGGTCTCATAGACTTACAGTGAGAGCTTGTGTCGTTACCTCTTCCAGTCAGTCATAAGTTGTGGTTATAAGCTGGTGAGGATAATACTAGGTGCAGGGACCTTGGCATCACTCCAGTGCTGTTAATGTATCTGGACTCATTCGGGGCAATCAGAAGATTTGTGTAAGCTGCCTCCCAACCAGAGACAAAGCGGACGTGGATCCTTACCTTCTCCCCAGTAGATTGTGTCACAAGCACCCGGGCTGGGATGGGACTGGATTGAGACCTTATGTAACTTTTTTTTTTATTTAGTTTCTGGATTGTGACCTACATTAGACCCCTTGGACACGAGTGGTCTATTATTGCCTAATTCATGTAAATGCATCAAACTCACGAGATCCTGGTGGGTTCGGTGAATTTTGGACTATTTTTGCAGATTTAAAACCTTTCTGTAAACTGAAGGATAATCTGTTGCTGCCCCTTGGTTCTACATGCAGGTGCCCAATCTCCGCAGGAGGACAAGGCGTAGCTGACACACTGTCACGACAGTCATTTCCTTCTAGCCTTGTTGTGACGTCATTGATCCTACGTGGTGAGTCAGGGCTGGCGTCTGCCTGGCCCAGCACAACCTCGCCGCTCCACATGATGTAAGGCGACGTGCACCTCTCCTTGGTAAAATGTCATCTGTCGTCAGCTCGCAGGACAGATCTGGTTACGTAAAGACAATTTAGTTATGTCAGGTATGTGTCAGTCCTGTAATACTGAACCGTTCACATTGTGTCCAGCCACAAGCTGCTGAAGTCTACTCATAACCCAACCTGGATGGGCTCGTCCAGTGTCAGGTCACTCCCAGTGGACGGTCCTACAACTCTAAGGCCAGTTATGCTTCAGTTTTGTACCATCATCAAGAGCTCTGCTTGCTGTTCTGAATGAGAACATTATTGGTTACATCCAGAGGTTCACCCAAGAGGTCACCCTCCCTGAGACAAACAGCCTGGACCCCACAATGATACATTGTTATCTGCACCAATACATTACAACAATGGAGACAGATTTGTGCTGAAGATGGTTACAACTGTAAAGGTAGTGTCACACACACACACAGATATATTGCTTGCAACTCACTGGTTGCAGTGAAATCATGGACACATTGTTACGTTTGTACACGACAACAAAATAGAACAATGTGTCCATGATTTCACTGCAGCCAGTGAGTTGCAAGCAATATATCTGTGTGTGTACTTTAACACAACCTCAGCTGTGAGAAGCATCAGGTCTGTTCAGATTTTCAGCCACTTCAGGATACACGTCCGTATTTGTTGCAGAATTTTCTGTACCATATACACAGTGTGGGCACAGGGTCTAAGGCAATGTGCCGAAGCTACACAGGTTATATGGAATTTAGCACGTATTAAGGCCCAGTTACACACACAGATAATTGTGCAGAGATTGTTCACAGATCTCTGGTTGCAGTGAAATCATGGACACATTGTTACATTTGTACACGACAACAAAATAGAACAATGTGTCCATGATTTCACTGCAACCAGAGATCTACCAACAATCTCTGCACAATTATCTGTATGTGCAAACCGGCCTTTACGCAGCGTTGCACATTTGCTACATAATATCTGCTCTTTGATGCAGAAAATTCTGCATCCATCCCTGTTCTCCTCGCCCTGTAGTACACG
This sequence comes from Allobates femoralis, assembly GCA_033576535.1. Classification (NCBI taxonomy): domain Eukaryota; kingdom Metazoa; phylum Chordata; class Amphibia; order Anura; family Aromobatidae; genus Allobates; species Allobates femoralis. Next base: position 5,103,828 of record JARQOC010000011.1, read on the forward strand.
TCTTTCCTTGCATATAGACAGGCCCTTCCGGGTTTCAGCCACATCCCCTACCCACGTGACATGACATGTGGTACGGTCAAAACCCGGCACTGCAGGACAGTACACAAGGTAAGCGGCGCAAAATAATTGACATGCTGCATATTTTTTGGATCAAAAGATCAATCAAAATCTGCAGCTGTTACGCAGTGCAAAAATGCACGATGTTGGCACAGCACAAGCAAAGTCACATTGGCATAGCTGGCTGGCCTATATACTGTGTGCATTTTCTGGACATTTTTACAGATACGCTGTACAAATGCGCAGCAAATCCGCTCTCATCGGCACATAGCCTTAATGTAAAAAAAACATCAAGGAAGCGGAGAGTATATTAGAAGGCTGAAAAACGTTTCATGTTATGAAATAAATGTGATTTCCACCAGGGACGCAGATATAGAAGATACAGAGACACTTGGCCCATCGGGGCCGGTGCCTGAGGGGCCCAAATACAGCACAAGAAGACACCAGTATTATTAAAGACACTTGATAGATCGGGGTCCAGTTACCAGTTTTGTATTACAGTCCTTGAGGTTCCTCTTCTATTTACATAAAGCTAGATGACAAAAAACTATTTTTTTTACTAGGGATTTTCTTTTAAGAATGTTCCACTTTAATTTATGACTTAAGTGTTTCTCTTGGTGACAGGTGATGGTGTCCGGGACTAATACTAATAATGTGCCTGAACATTTATCATCCACAGAAGATCAGATCGATGGCAGACGTTCGTCCGCTGACAACGGCACAGAACTATGATAATATCAATCACTCCAGTATTTTCTCTTAAGGTACCGTCACACGCGGCAATATGGCTTCTATATCGCCATAAATGTGTGTATTTCGGGATGTGGACACCACATCGCCTGTACGTAGTGCCGTGAGACAGGGAGATTTTACGGCGAGAAATCGCCGGTGGAGCGTCGCCTGATCGCCCTGCACTGCTGAGAAATCAGGCGATTTCAGCGCATCGTGGCGTGTGACAGAGTGATAGCGATGTAGAAAGCGAGCGCAGGCCATCTTGAAGCAATTCCAGAGGCGTGCCTTAGGTCCACATCACACCAGGTGACGTCAGCGGCGATGGGCAGGTGCGCTCACGTTTTTTGCGCACCGTCGCATGTTTACATGCAGCAACACGTCCAGCGACGCACCGCGATCTGACAGGCGGCGTCACCGCTGGGTTGCCTAAAAACCCCAGCAGCGATGCCTTAACATGGGAGCCTATAGCTCCCATCGCCTGGCAGATCGCTGGCCCCCATTTACATGGGGCGATGTGTACACATCGCCCCAGAGTGGTCGCCTGGTTTCAGAGCACTCAAATGCATCGCCCTCGCCCATTCACATTAGGCAACGCATTGGCGATGTTGGCGGCGATAGGCCTAAAAAATCGCCACCGACATCGCCAGGTGTGACGGTACCCTTAGCGTTCTGTTTGGCGTGCCTCGTCTGCCGCGATTGGTGGTCGATCCTGCGTTCCCATTGGCTGGCCATGGCTAAGGCGCCACATTTAAATTGTGATATAGTAGAAAGGACACATGCGTCATGTAGTGGGCAGACTTCCTGACAAGGCTGACCAATGGTGACGCAGTTGTGTTGGCCAATCGGAGTGGTAGGGGCACGGTGTACAACACTGTGGCACGCCTGTCTCCTCGCCAACTCACACTGTGCGCCCACATCGCTGATGCGGTGGAGGAGTGTGACGGGCAGATTTGGTGGCGACGTGGAAATGTCAAATTACTTCTGGTCTGCGCCAGGCAATTCCCGAAAGGCAGGATCGCCGAACATCGCACGTGAGATGTCTGTGTGACAGGGTGACGGCAATGTGCAAAAAAGTGCCCAGAACATGCGCGCTCACGTCAAATTGCCAGCCATATGGCGGCGATATTGCTACGTGTGATATTGCTACCTTTAGAATGGACTGAAAGCTCTTGGGACAAGGACATTTCCTTACCTGAAACTTTATGTATTTAATGATTGCACACATGCATTGTTATTTGGTGGTTTATTAACTCTTTACACCTGAACAAAGGGTTGTGATTTGTAGTGGTAAGTGCGTCTTTCGCTGTCCATCTCACTCTGATTCTCACCTTTTTGCCCTTTGTACCCTTGGAGTGATCTTAACACAATGCCAACTTTTAGAGGAGAGCGCTGAACTTTCTCCCCTTTGTAAACTATGTGGATTGATAACTGGCTGACAGGGGACCAGGTGAATCTCCCGGGGAGGGCCGCTGTGCAGGGGGTGGCCCCACCAGCCCATATGAGCAGTCGTTGGTACAGTACACTTGATTCACCATCTTATTCATGTAATAAGCTGCCCAAGACATTATATACAAGCAGAAATGATTTGTGAATGAGGGGCATGTAGCTGCGCAGGGGCCCCAGATGTGTCACTTCACCTCTGATTGATGTATATTCAGCTCTTTAATTTTTGCAGCTTCTTTCACCTTTATGACATGTCACCTGAAAGTAATTTGCCTTGAGGTAAAGTTCCTTCTATTGAACCTTTCTTCAGATCAGGCTTTGTGAGCCTTTATTAAGGGGCCAAACACCCAAGAAACCCACAAGTCCAAGTCCTACCTCCTCTCTTTAAGGCTGTGTGCACACGTTACGTTGGATGCTCCATTGTGCAAAAATGTGTATCGCAGTTCCAGAAATGCACTGATTGCTTGAGTGTCGTGTGCATCGGGGCAGGACTATGTGGGTCGGGTTTTGGGTTTAATTCAGCCCCTGTGTGCTTGCCTGGCCCTTCTAATCTAGTTTCTGCTGTTACACTAATGTACAGCGCACACAGTAGCATCTTGAAGTGCTTCCTGACCTCTTCACCAAGATGGCGCAGGGTCTGTGCCTGCACATAGCGCTATCTCCGGCGCCATCTTATTGAAGACCTGACCCCTATAATCCTGCCCCAATGCACACGACACTCAACAATCAGTGCATTTCTGGAACTTTTTTACACATTTTTCTGCAATTGAGCATTCAGTCTCTCAACTAAAGGTATGATTGGATTCAGCATCCTAGAGTCAATATGGCACTGCCTTTACTTCATATGGGAAAATCCTGCTGGTGGGTTCCCTTTAACATGTGCACATACTTTAAGTGTCACACCTGTTATTACTCCTATATACAATCTCTCGCCCACTATTGTCGCTTGCACCATAAGAACATCTCTAGAATTCGCCCCTTTCTCACCATGGAAACAACAAAAACCCTCACTGTGGCCCTGATCCACTCCCACCTTGATTATTGTAATTCTCTTTTAATTGGCCTCCCCCGCACTAGACTCTCCCCTCTCCAGTCTATTCTTAATGCAGCAGCCAGGGTCACCTATCTAGCTAACCATTACTTGGATGCTTCTGCTCTGTGCCAGTCATTGCATTGGCTGCCCATACACTATAGGATCTGTTCTGTGCCAGTCATTGCACTGGCTTCCCATACACATAGGATCTGTTCTGTGCCAGTCATTGCACTGGCTGCCTGTACACTATAGGATCTGCTCTATGCCAGTCATTGCACTGGTTGCCTATACACTATAGGATCCACACTGTGCCAGTCATTACACTGACTGGCCATACACTATAGGATCCGCTCTGTGCCAGTCATTGCACTGGCTGCCCATACACTATAGGATCCGCTCTGTGCCAGTCATTGCACTGGCTGCCTGTACACTATAGGATCCGCTCTATGCCAGTCATTGCACTGGTTGCCTATACACTATAGGATCCACACTGTGCCAGTCATTACACTGGCTGGCCATACACTATAGGATCCGCTCTGTGCCAGTCATTGCACTGGCTGCCCATACACTATAGGATCTGCACTGTGCCAGTCATTGCACTGGCTGCCCATACACTATAGGATCCACTCTGTGCCAGTCATTGCACTGGCTGCCCATACACTATAGGATCCGCTCTGTGCCAGTCATTAGGATCCAATTTAAATTGCTTGTTCTCACCCACAAAGCTCTTCACAGCGCGGCACCTCTCTATCCTCATCTGATCTCAGCTGTTCTTTTTCTACCAGGTGCTTTTTTTCCGTGTGGTTACGTACATTAATGCTTATTGATAAGTCGTCATATTGGCGATATGGAAACAATTGGTATAATTGTAGACCGGGCCCAGTACACTGCAGCCGGATGTTGTGACACCTACTTTTCTAGTTATCACACCCCATCTCTTTTAAAGGATGAAATGGGGAAAAAAATGGCCCCTAAAAATGAGACATCGAGGGAGTTGATTTCCTCGCCTTGGAGAGCAGGAGGTTTTTGTAACGTTCGTCCGAGGCTACGGGCACAAATGGGCTATCTCAGGCAGTCTAGGCACACGCCTCTGTGTTAGGATGGAAACGCACTATGCGAGAGCCATGTGAGATACTCGCATGAGTCTCCCATGACTCACCTGGAACAGCTTCTGCCTCTCTGAACTGCTTGTGTTTCTTTGGATCTGACACTCTCCCGTCCAGAGAGGCAGGGGCTGTCCTGAATGAGTCATGTGAGACTTGTACAACTATCTCACATGCATCTTGGGCAGAACTATGAGAAACCCTGACACCCTTTAACCCCTATACAGGGATCTGGATTTACAATGGGGTCCAGGAGATTGCTGCCTATGGAAGGGCTGCAGTCCAGAGACAGGAAAGTCGCAAAGCAGGGACAAAGTCAGGAGGTCAGGAAAAGAACAAAATCAGGACTTGTGAAAGTAGTCAAGGAGCTGGGCCAAAATAAGATGGCAGCAAGGTACAAAATCGTGAGGCGTCCAAAAAACAGGAAAAACACCAATACAAGCCAGCATACTAGCCAGGGGAACGAAATGTTACCTCTAGCAGCTCACAGCAGAAACTTAAGATAATTGGTAGGGTGTGATCCTTTCCAATAAGTTGAAGGTATTAGTAGGTGTGGTGCTTTCCAATAGACTGAAGGTATTAGTAGAGTGCTGTGCTTTCCAATAGCTGAAGGTATTAGTAGGGTGCTGTGCTTTGCAATAAGTTGAAGGTATTAGTAGGGTGCTGTACTTTCCAATAGGCTGAAGGTATTAGTAGGGTGCTGTGCTTTCCAATAGGCTGAAGGTATTGGTAGGGTGCTGTGCTTTCCAATAGGCTGAAGGTGTTAGTTAGGGTGCTGTGCTTTCCAATAGGCTGAAGGTATTAGTAGGGTGTGGTGCTTTCCAATAGGCTGAAGGTATTAGTAGGGTGTTTGCTTTCCAATAGGCTGAAGGTATTAGTAGGGTGTGGTGCTTTGCAATAAGTTGAAGGTATTAGTAGGGTGCTGTACTTTCCAATAGGCTGAAGGTATTAGTAGGGTGCTGTGCTTTCCAATAGGCTGAAGGTATTAGTAGGGTGCTGTGCTTTCCAATAGGCTGAAGGTGTTAGTTAGGGTGCTGTGCTTTCCAATAGGCTGAAGGTATTAGTAGGGTGTGGTGCTTTCCAATAGGCTGAAGGTATTAGTAGGGTGTGGTGCTTTCCAATAGGCTGAAGGTATTAGTAGGGTGTGGTGCTTTCCAATAGGCTGAAGGTATTAGTAGGGTGCGGTGCTTTCCAATAGGCTGAAGGTGTTAGTTAGGGTGCTGTGCTTTCCAATAGGCTGAAGGTATTAGTAGGGTGTGGTGCTTTCCAATAGGCTGAAGGTATTAGTAGGGTGTTTTGCTTTCCAATAGGCTGAAGGTATTAGTAGGGTGTGGTGCTTTCCAATAGGCTGAAGGTATTAGTAGGGTGTGGTGCTTTGCAATAAGTTGAAGGTATTAGTAGGGTGCTGTACTTTCCAATAGGCTGAAGGTATTAGTAGGGTGCTGTGCTTTCCAATAGGCTGAAGGTATTAGTAGGGTGCTGTGCTTTCCAATAGGCTGAAGGTGTTAGTTAGGGTGCTGTGCTTTCCAATAGGCTGAAGGTATTAGTAGGTGTGGTGCTTTCCAATAGGCTGAAGGTATTAGTAGGGTGTGGTGCTTTCCAATAGGCTGAAGGTATTAGTAGGGTGTGGTGCTTTCCAATAGGCTGAAGGTATTAGTAGGGTGCGGTGCTTTCCAATAGGCTGAAGGTATTAGTAGGGTGCTGTGCTTTCCAATAGCTGAAGGTATTAGTAGGGTGCTGTGCTTTCCAATAGCTGAAGGTACTAGTAGGGTGTTGTGCTTTCCAATAAGTTGAAGGTATTAGTAGGGTGCTGAGCTTTCCAATAGGCTGAAGCTAGTAGTGAATGACTTCAGCTGGCCAGCGCACACTCACCTCCGCTCTGTCACATTGAAGCCGCAGCACATACAGGATGAATACAGATGGCGATGGAGCAGACTCTGGTGGGGATGTGACATTTTTCTTCTGATTTCTGTTGGATTGTATAGACATTGCACATTATCATGATGATCTCGGGCTCGGTATCATTAGCTCACTTTGCCATCTGAATAAACTGCTCATTTAGAAGACGGGGCCTGGAGGACAGTGACCCCGGTGAAGACGTGGGCGTTCTCCTGCCGCAGCCTCCACGCATGTGTCAGCCCCTGGGGCTTCATTTTGGCTTGGTTATTTTTGGAAAGGTCATGGTTGACGCCCATGATCCTAAGCGCAGCGAGGTTTGTTCGCTCTTCCCTGGACCACGCTAAGCCTTCTGATATATTGATTGAGCGCCGCTGCCCTCCTGGATAATCCCATAATAAGGCTCCTCGGACTGCGCGGCGTTCACTTCTCCGGAGACGCATCTTCCCTCTCATTTACTGCACATTCCTGAAGCTTACAAATAAACTGTAAATATGACAAACGGGTTAAAACATGACCGGGCGGCTGAACTGGGGCGAAACATGAAAATGCCGCCTTCCAGCAGTGTTAAAGGCAAAAGAATGAGAAAACTCCTGCTGCTACAACCCAAAGTCAACTCTAAACGTCAAGTCGTATTAAAGGGCCGGTCCAGTCTTATGTAAATAAAGCTTCATCATCACATAACGAAATGTTCTGCAAACTCTGCTAGAATCGAGGGCGACGTATAATCCAGGCGTGTGACCAAGGGGCTCTGCTATCTGTGCAATCCCTAAAAAAGGGACTTTATAGGGAGCACTCAAGACATCGTGTCATGACAAGGGAACGTGGGACACGATAAATGACAATCAAACTTTATTTATAAAGGGGCAACCTTTGCTGCATTTTTACTTTCTAAGGGGCCAAACTAGCTAACAAAAGGAAAGAAAGTGGATTCAGATAATCTGGAGCAATAAGCAGCGACTAATAGAAGGGTGTTTAACAGGGAGAAGTGCAAAATTCAACATCTGGGCAAGAAAACGGAAATATCATCTGCAGAATGGGAGGAATAGGGCGAAGCAACAGCTCGTGTCATATAGACTTGTGTGTACTGAGGCTGCTTTCACATCGCGTTTTTGGCCCATCCGTGGCTGTCTGTTGTAAAACTGACAGCCACGGATCAGATTTGGCCCCAATGTATCGATATTGGCAACAGATCTAATCGGACTTGGCCTTATTGCCATCCAATTTGTGTCTGATCCGATTATGTCCGAATTTTGTTTTTGCTGCTTCTTTTCCATCCCTTTGGTTACTCGCACTTTAAGTTGTTCCTCTCAATCAAATCTAAAGTGTTATACATGGATTTTTTTTCTAACCAGTTACTTGTATATATGAGTTGTACATATACTGTAAATATGATGTAACAATAAAGCCCCCGTCACACCTGGCAACGGGGCTGGGGATGTCGGCGGCGACTGGCGGGTGCGCGCACGTTGTTTGGTGCCCCGCCAGCGTCGCCGTCCCCATTTACATGGGGCGACATCTCCAGCCCCGTGCCGGTGAGCTGACAGGTGGCATCGCCGCCGGGGTGTCTGAAAACCCCAGCGGCGATGCAGGACAATGGGAGCCTATGGCTCCCATCGCCTGACAGGTTGCCGGCGGCCGTTACATGGGGCGATGTGCACTGCTCTGAAACCAAGCGACCTCCCGGCCGCACCGACATCGCCCCTTTACATGAGGCGACGTAGGGGTGATGTCACCGCCGATAGGCCACGCCCCTATGTCGCCTATGTAATTGGCGGCGATGTCGCCCGTTTGACGGGGCCTTTACCCAAACAAAAAATTCTGATTTGATATATTTTTGATATTTTACAGCGACTTTGTGATCAAGGCCCATATTGGGCTGAAACGTCATATTATTGTCGCATTGAACGGACACTATAAATAAAATTTTCACCTGAAGCTTACTTTCCTTGTACTTGTGCAGTGATCCCTATCTACACCTAGGTCCTACAACACTCGGAGCTAGTTGCTGATATCGACGGATCGCTGGAAAGGTGAGAATATACATTTTCTTTCTTTTTAACCCTTGCTTTTACTTAATTTCACTTCCGCAATGTATGTATATACATTGTGGAAGTGAAAGTGCCCCGCACAGCTCTTTCTGAAATAGCCTTGAAGTTCACATCTGATCCTGATCCTTTCCTGCCTGTGGAATCCTGCAAAAAATAGGATCCCACGGACAGGAAAAAAAATTGCAATGTGAAACCAACCTAATAGATCACAGACTGCACAGGAGTCACCAGTGTGATGCTGCAGCAAAAAAGGCAAACACAATTCTGGGATGTAATAACAGGAGCAACAGACTAGATCACGTGAAGTCTTATCCTCCTCCACTCCTATGTGGTCAGACCTCATCTGGATACTGTATCCAGCTCTGGCCACCACAAACTGGAGCAAGTTCAAAAAAGAGCAACCAGAATGATGACTGGTCTACAGACCATGTCCTATGAAGAACGGTTACAGGATTTGGGAATTTTTAGCAAGCAAAAAAGGAGTCTTAATAGCCGTCTACAAATATCTGAAGAGCTGTCACACTGTAGAGGGATCAGCTTTATTCTAGGGCTGACACACTGTAGAGGTATCAGCTTTTATTCTAGGCCTATCACACTGTATGATATCAAGTAAATTGACTGCAGCACTCCTTTTTCGTGTTTAGTTACCGTATGCCTTTATTGGGCGATCAGGTGTCCAGCAACGTTTCGGGATCAAACTCCCTTCTTCTAGCAGGCTGTAGAGGTATCAGCTTTATTCTAGGCCTATCACACTGTAGAGGGAACAGATTTATTCTAGGGCTGTCACACTGTAGAGGGAACAGATTTATTCTAGGCTGTCACACTGTAGAGGGGGTCAGTTTTTTCTAATTTGCACAAGGAAAGACTGAAGGCAATGGGATGAAACTCAATGGACGAGACACAGATTAGATATTGGAGCAAAACTTTTTGACAGTGAGGGAGATCAACGAATGGAACAGGCGGCCACGAGAAATGGTGAGTTCTCCTTCAATGCAGTCTTCACACAGAGGGTGGACAGTCCTCTGTCTGGGAGGATTTAGTTAATCCTGCTTTGAGCAGGGTGTTGAACCAGATGACCCAGGAGGTCCCTTCACATGATGATCGGGAGGCCCCCCCTCACACGATGACCTGGGAGGTCCCTTCACACGGTGACCCGGGAGGTCCCTTCACACGGTGACCCGGGAGGTCCCTTCACACGGTGACCCGGAGGTCCCTTCACACGGTGACCCGGGAGGTCTCTTCACACGGTGACCCGGGAGGTCCCTTCACACGGTGACCCGGGAGGTCCCTTCACACGGTGACCCGGGAGGTCCCTTCACACGATGACCCGGGAGGTCCCTTCACACGATGACCGAGGAGGTCCCTTCACACGATGACCCGGGAGGTCCCTTCACACGGTGACCCGGGAGGTCCCTTCACACGGTGACCCGGGAGGTCCCTTCACACGGTGACCCGGGAGGCCCCCCTCACACGGTGACCCGGGAGGTCCCCTCACACTCCACCATTTTAGGATTCAATGATTGTGGCCGGTGACATCTCTCAGAGCTGATTGTGCCTCACACAGTTGTTGTTGCAGAGTAGCTAACTTTTCTTGGACTCTGGGAAGTCGCCCCCTCTTTATAGGAGAGTTGATAACTTAGTGTGTATGAAGTGCACTGAGATTCTTGCGATCGAGATCACATGATCACCCCCTATATCCCAATTCTCACTTCATCCCACGATCAACCATGACCACAGACTGGACACTTCAGAGACTCGGCCTTTGTATCGGCCACATTGTGGCAGAATCTTTGGTGACTTCACCATCATGTTGGCGTCCTCCGCCCTGGTGCAATCATGGCCATTACCACCCCCCACCCCCCAAACCCACTACCTCATCCTATAAGATCCCACATAACAATTGCTCCTCATGACAAACACATAAGACCCTGGTTAGATTGTGTCCAGATTTGCGGACCTCGCATTCCTTCCTGCTTTCCAGCCAGGAATGTAATTGAATCTGTGCTTCTTACAGAGGTGTTTTCAATTCTGTCATTGAAAGAGACCCTGCGGGGGCAACCGCCTGAGTGAGGGCGAGAGAAATAGAAAACTGCCATTAGACCCCTCTAATCCTCCTGCTGGAGCGCGGTCTATTGATGGGGCGCTCTCTCTCACGGATCGGGGTGCGGCGTAGGTGCTCGCTCTCACGGATCAGGGTGTGGTGTACAACCTGCACTCCATGTTGTTTGCTAGGTGCTAACCAAGGACGTCGTTCACACAAGTGGAAGGCGGCCGGCACCGATCCTGATCACCGAGACCTGCACCGCCATAGCCGCACATGAATACGAGCGGGGCCGTGGCGCTGCTGGACGGGTTAAATGTATTTATATCTAATTAGGTGCGCCCACTGTGAGCCAGCGGAGACCTCTATTGAGGGACGAGCCGGCCGGCTCTGTGTGCAGCGGGGAAGGGATTGAAAGACTCCTATGAAGTGGAACTTATGTTAGTGCAGCGCGGGCCGGGACATAATGGGCATCTTGTTCGCGGGCTGTATGGCCGGCTCTCTCTTGCTTCGCTCACAGAGGCAGCGCATACTCATATTGTGATTAAAATAAACGCAGGAGGCGAACAATGACATAAAAACGGCCCAGGAAAAGAAGGATTTGGCTGCAATTATTTCGGCAAGATTCCGATGAATTTGTGACATGAGGTCCCCGCTGCTCCGCTCCTCACTACGACCCAATAATGCCGCCCCCTGATCCCACAATACATCCCGCCGCTGTAATTACCATTGATTCATCACTCGATACTGTTACTATAAATAACGGCAGTGCTTAATTAGAAAATCCTATAGACGACATCGGTAACATTGTTTTGCAATTTCCTGACCAGGGAAAGTTAGAATAATTGTTCGAGATCCTTGTTCGAGAGCACTTAGAGGAGTAATTCACTATATCTGTACAAGAGGCTATACATCTATTAATAGAGAGAAGTCTAAAAACACACAAAATAGCATAATACTACATACACAACTAATTAAGAACAGGTGTATTGCTGCACATAGGGGCAGTGTTATAGTAATATTCTTGTATATAGGAGCAGTATTATAGTAGTTATATTCTTGTATATAGGAGCAGTATTATAGTAGTTATATTCTTGTATATAGGAGCAGTATTATAGTAGTTATATTCTTGTATATAGGGGCAGTATTATAGTAGTTATATTCTTGTATATAGGGGCAGTATTATAGTAGTTATATTCTTGTATATAGGGGCAGTATTATAGTAGTTATATTTTTGTATATAGGAGCAGTATTATAGTAGTTATATTCTTGTATATAGGAGCAGTAATATAGTAGTTATATTCTTGTACATAGGGGCAGTATTATAGTAGTTATATTCTTGTACATAGGAGCAGTATTATAGTAGTTATATTCTTGTATATAGGAGCAGTATTATAGTAGTTATATTCTTGTATATAGGGGCGGTATTATAGTAGTTATATTCTTGTATATAGGGGCGGTATTATAGTAGTTATGTTCTTGTATATAGGGGCGGTATTATAGTAGTTATGTTCTTGTATATAGGGGCGGTATTATAGTAGTTATGTTCTTGTACATAGGGGCAGTATTATAGTAGTTATATTCTTGTACATAGGGGGAGTATTATAGTAGTTATATTCTTGTATATAGGGGCAGTATTATAGTAGTTTATATCTTGTATATAGGAGCAGTATTATAGTAGTTATATTCTTGTACATAGGGGCAGTATTATAGTAGTTATATTCTTGTACATAGGGGCAGTATTATAGTAGTTATATTCTTGTATATAGGGGCAGTATTATAGTAGTTATATTCTTGTATATAGGGGGCAGTATTATAGTAGTTATATTCTTGTACATAGGAGCAGTATTATAGTAGTTATATTCTTGTATATAGGAGCAGTATTATAGTAGTTATATTCTTGTATATAGGGGCAGTATTATAGTAGTTATATTCTTGTACATAGGAGCAGTATTATAGTAGTTATATTCTTGTATATAGAGGGCAGTATTATAGTAGTTATATTCTTGTATATAGGGGCAGTATTATAGTAGTTATATTCTTGTATATAGGGGCAGTATTATAGTAGTTATATTCTTGTATATAGGAGCAGTAATATAGTAGTTATATTCTTGTACATAGGGGCAGTATTATAGTAGTTATATTCTTGTACATAGGAGCAGTATTATAGTAGTTATATTCTTGTATATAGGAGCAGTATTATAGTAGTTATATTCTTGTATATAGGGGCAGTATTATAGTAGTTATATTCTTGTATATAGGGGCAGTATTATCTTATATATAAAACCCGAAGGCCACTTCCTGAAAAGGCGAAGGCCACTTCCGTGATGGCCTTCGCCCAGGGGCTGGTGACGTCAGCCAGTGCAGGGCCCCCCTGCTACAGGCAGCGGCACAGGAACGTTCCGACCTCGGAAGCTCGGAAGTTCCGTGTGCCCTCCAGCCCCTCCCACTCCCCTCCACCCTCCACCCTCCAGACATGCCGTGTGCCTGGAGAGGAGGGAGGGAGGGACTTCCTCTCCTGCAGCTCTGCCCGCCCCTCCTCTCCTGCTACAGTACACCTGATTCCCGGCCCATGGTGAGTCTGCCCTGCCGGCTCCAGCAGCCTCTGCCCTCGCCTCTGCCCTCCAGCCTCCTCTGCCCTCCCCTCTGCCCTGGCCTCTGCCCTCCAGCCTCCTCTGCCCTGGCCTCTGCCCTCCAGCCTCCTCTGCCCTGCCCTCTGCCCTCCAGCCTCCTCTGCCCAGCCCTCTGCCCTCCAGCCTCCTCTGCCCTCCAGCCTCCTCTGCCCTCCAGCCTCCTCTGCCCTGGCCTCTGCCCTCCAGCCTCCTCTGCCCTGGCCTCTGCCCTCCAGCCTCCTCTGCCCTGGCCTCCTGCCCTCCAGCCTCCTCTGCCCTGGCCTCTGCCCTCCAGCCCCCTCTGCCCTGCCCTCTGCCCTCCAGCCTCCTCTGCCCTCCAGCCTCCTCTGCCCTGGCCTCTGCCCTCCAGCCTCCTCTGCCCTGGCCTCTGCCCTCCAGCCTCCTCTGCTCTGGCCTCTGCCCTCCAGCCTCCTCTGCCCTGGCCTCTGCCCTCCAGCCTCCTCTGCCCTGCCCTCTGCCCTCCAGCCTCCTCTGCCCTGGCCTCTGCCCTCCAGCCGCCTCTGCCCTGGCCTCTGCCCTCCAGCCTCCTCTGCCCTCCCCTCTGCCCTGGCCTCTGCCCTTCAGCCTCCTCTGCCCTCCCCTCTGCCCTGGCCTCTGCCCTTCAGCCTCCTCTGCCCTGGCATCTGCCCTCCAGCCTCCTCTGCCCTCCAGCCTCCTCTGCCCTGCCCTCTGCCCTGCCCTCTGCCCTCCAGCCTCCTCTGCCCTGGCCTCTGCCCTCCAGCCTCCTCTGCCCTCCCCTCTGCCCTGGCCTCTGCCCTCCAGCCTCCTCTGCCCTGGCCTCTGCCCTCCAGCCTCCTCTGCCCTCCAGCCTCCTCTGCCCTGGCCTCTGCCCTCCAGCCTCCTCTACCCTGGCCTCTGCCCTCCTGCCTCCGCTCTCCTCTCCCAGTCCTCTGCCCTCCAGCCTCCACTCGCTTCTCCCTGTCCTCTGCCCTCCAGCCTCCGCTCTACTCTCCCTGTCCTCTGCCCTCCAGCCTCCGCCCTCCTCTGCCCTCCAGCCTCCACTCTCCCTGTCCTCTGCCCTCCAGCCTCCACCCTCCAGCCTCCGCTCTGCTCTCCCTGTCCTCTGGCCTCCAGCCTCCGTCCCCTCCCCTTCCTCTCCTAGCCTCGTCCTCTCCTGTCCTCTGCCTCTAGCCTTCGCTTCTCCCTCCTCTCCCACCTGTTCCTCCCTGTCCTCTCCTCTAGCCTCCGCTCTCCTCTCCCTGTCCTCTGCCCTCCAGCCTCCGCTCTCCTCTCCCTGTCCTCTGCCCTCCAGCCTCCGCTCTCCTCTCCCTGTCCTCTGCCCTCCAGCCTCCGCTCTCCTCTCCCTGTCCTCTGCCCTCCAGCCTCCGCTCTCCTCTCCCTGTCCTCTGCCCTCCAGCCTCCAGCCTCTGCTCTCCTCTGCCCTCCAGCCTCCACTCTCCTCTCCCTGTCCTCTGCCCTCCAGCCTCCACTCTCCTCTCCCTGTCCTCTGCCCTCCAGCCTCCGCTCTCCTCTCCCTGTCCTCCAGCCTCCGCTCCCCTCTCCCTGTCCTCTGCCCTCCAGCCTCTGCTCTCCTCTCCCTGTCCTCTGCCCTCCAGCCACCTCTCTCCTCTTCCTGTCCTCTGCCCTCCAGCCTCCGCTCTCCTCTCCCTGTCCTCTGCCCTCCAGCCTCCGCTCTCCTCTCCCTGTCCTTTGCCCTCCAGCCTCCGCCCTCCAGCATCCGCCCTCCTCTGCCCTCCACCCTCCTCTCTCCTCTCCCTGTCCTCTGCCCTCCAGCTTCCGCTCTCCTCTCCCTCTCCTCTACCCTCCAGCTTCCGCTCTCCTCTCCCTCTCCTCTACCCTCCACCTTCCACTCTCCCTCCCTCTCCTCCGCCCTCCAGCCTCCACTCGCTTCTCCCTGTCCTCTGCCCTCCAGCCTCCGCTCTACTCTCCCTGTCCTCTGCCCTCCAGCCTCCAGCCTCCGCCCTCCTCTGCCCTCCAGCCTCCGCTCTCCTCTCCCTGTCCTCTGCCCTCCAGCCTCCGCTCTCCTCACCCCTCCATATGCAATGTACAGTATGTGTGTATATGTGTGTATGTACGCACTTCCGTCACTTTGTCCACACTTCCCTCAACTTTGTACACACACTCCGCTATACTTACCACCGGCCCTGCGTCCGCTGCCTGGATCCTCAGTCGACATGTCGCTGCCCCAAACTACTGGATCCAATATAGCGTCCAAGATGTCTCGCAAAACTACCCGGACAACATATTGGATCCAGTCGTCCGGGGGCGGCGACATGTCGACTCAGGATCCAGGCGGCGGGGAAGACGCAGGGTCGGTGGTAAGTATAGCGGAGTGTATGTGTGTGCTTACCACTCTGCCCACGGCGCTGCGCTGACCACTCTGCCCACGGCGCTGCGCTGACCACTCTGCCCACGGCGCTGCGCTGACCACTCTGCCCACGGCGCTGCGCTGACCACTCTGCCCACAGCGCTGCGCTGAGCACTCTGCCCACGCCGCTGTGCTGACCAATCTCACCGCACTCACTGCTAACCACTGAGCCACTGCACTCACTGCTAACCACTGAGCCACTGCACTCACTGCTAACCACTGAGCCACTGCACTCACTGCTAACCACTGAGCCACCTCTATACACACAATTAATTTCACCGCACTCCCCTAACTATTACTAAATAAACTATATATGGATTCTAGACTACCCGATTCTTTAGAATCGGGCTGCCATCTAGTAGTAGTTATATTCTTGTATATAGGGGCAGTATTATAGTAGTTATATTCTTGTATATAGGGGCAGTATTATAGTAGTTATATTCTTGCATATAGGGGGCAGTATTATAGTAGTTATATTCTTGTATATAGGAGCAGTATTATAGTAGTTATATTCTTGTATATAGGGGCAGTATTATAGTAGTTATATTCTTGCATATAGGGGGCAGTATTATAGTAGTTATATTCTTGTATATAGGAGCAGTATTATAGTAGTTATATTCTTGTATATAGGGGCAGTATTATAGTAGTTATATTCTTGTATATAGGGGCAGTATTATAGTAGTTATATTCTTGTACATAGGAGCAGTATTATAGTAGTTATATTCTTGTACATAGGAGCAGTATTATAGTAGTTATATTCTTGTATATAGGAGCAGTATTATAGTAGTTATATTCTTGTATATAGGGGCAGTATTATAGTAGTTATATTCTTGTATATAGGAGCAGTAGTATAGTAGTTATATTCTTGTATATAGGAGCAGTATTATAGTAGTTATATTCTTGTATATAGGGGCAGTATTATAGTAGTTATATTCTTGTATATAGGAGCAGTATTATAGTAGTTATATTCTTGTATATAGGAGCAGTATTATAGTAGTTATATTCTTGTATATAGGGGCAGTATTATAGTAGTTATATTCTTGTATATAGGGGCAGTATTATAGTAGTTATATTCTTGTATATAGAGGCAGTATTATAGTAGTTATATTCTTGTATATAGGGGCAGTATTATAGTAGTTATATTCTTGTATATAGGGGCAGTATTATAGTAGTTATATTCTTGTACATAGGGGCAGTATTATAGTAGTTATATTCTTGTACATAGGAGGCAGTATTATAGTAGTTATATTCTTGTACATAGGAGGCAGTATTGTAGGGGGTGAATACTAATGTATGACAGATAGGTGATCCTCAGACTGACTCAGGGAATCATTCCCTTTACGCTTATCAAATACTTGTACTTAAGGTTGGTGTCACATAAATCCCGTATAAAATACATTGAGGTTTGTGGATGTAATGTCAAAAAATGTGTAACAATTCACAAGGTATGAATAATTTTCCCTGACACTGTATATACACATTCACTGTATGTATATATGTGTACGCAGCACATCTGCCGGACCGAGGTTCTGGCCTATCACTTTATCAGCATTAACAATAGGTGTAACAGGACACCAGGACTGGTCGGACCGGTCCTGTCACATCAGCGTCCTCCGCTCTGACACCGCCGCGATGGGATCGCTCGGAAAGCTGAAAGCACAAAAACAGCTTCCCGCGATTACGTAATATAACATCACCGCAGAACGGAGATCTGGAGCTCAGCGCAAGTGTAATAATCATGTTGTAATGGTGAAGATAAATGTAACCGAGCGAGGAGGCACCATTTCTCTCCAGTTTATACACAGAAGATATTGTCAGGAAAGCTGAACTTACCGGAAAAGAAGGAATCAAAATTGGTGAAAGAATCATCAACAATCTAAGATACAGATAATATAAGATTAAAGCAACAAGTGTAGATGGAGGAAGGACTTAATACAGAGAGTCAAGATGGAAAGCTCCAACATGGGACCGATACTCCACACAAAGAAGATAGAGATACTGACTACTGCCAGGTACGACCGGGAGACGTGTGACTACTGCCAGGTACGACCAGGACACGTGTGACTACTGCCAGGTACGACTGGGACACGTGACCACTGCCAGGTACGACTGGGACACGTGTGACTACTGCCAGGTACGACCGGGACACGTGTGACTACTGCCAGGTACGACCGGGACACGTGTGACTACTGCCAGGTACGACCGGGACACGTGTGACTACTGCCAGGTACGACCGGGACACGTGTGACTACTGCCAGGTACGACCGTGACACGTGTGACTACTGCCAGGTACGACCGTGACACGTGTGACTACTGCCAGGTACGACCGTGACACGTGTGACTACTGCCAGGTACGACCGTGACACGTGTGACTACTGCCAGGTTCGACCGGGACACGTGTGAGATGAACGACGATGAACTGGAAGTGGTAAAGACTTCACCCTACTCTGATCAATGATCACTCATAATGCAGCGACAACACCGGAAGTCAATAGGAGAAAAGCTATGGACAAATCACCAATGAAGTCACTGGACGAGTCTACACATCATATGAAGAGAAGACCTCGTGATGGGAGAATAGAAGGAGCAAGGTGAAGTTGAAGACCAACAACCCAATGGCTTGATACTATCATGATAATGGTGGAGAAGACCCTGGTGGACCTATGTAGGTTTGGGGAAGACCCTGGTGGACGTATTCAGGCTTATATAAAACAACTGTGGAACTATCTAGGCTTGGAGAAGACCCTAGTGTACCTATCTAACAGGGCTATGGATGCCTTGATTGCCCTATAGCTCAGGTATGCTAAACCTGGTCTTGGCCTGGAAGAGTAGCAGTCAATGGATGTTTTATGATGGACTGTGTGTGAGTGTGTGTATATGAGAATGTATGTGGTCCACGGATGTGTTATGATGGGCCGCATGCTATGTGTCATGTGGAGACCGAAGACTGCTCAAGGGCCAGGCGGTCATAGCTGCCATTGGGACCAACTGTTAGGTCGTGACATGGTCCCATTGACCTCGTGTGGATGTGTGTGGTCCACGGATGTGTTCTGATGGGCCGCATGCTATGCGTCGTGTGGAGACCGAGGACGGGTCAAGGGCCAGGTGGTCATAGCCGCCATTGGGACTGACTGTTAGGTCGTGATATGGTCCCATTGACCTTGTGTGGATGTGTGACGGCTGTGTGCAGTATAGCAGCCTGTATAAGACTGGGTGAGCTGTGTGAACGTGGCTGTACCAGCTGTGCCCGGATCCCGGTGGGTCTGTGTGTCTCCGGTGTTCCATAAGATGGGGATATGTACCGTGCCCTTGGACTACAAATGTCTCAGGGTTCTGTACATAAGGAGCTTTGTAACTTTGGTGGGCTCTGTTTTATGTTAAGTGTTGTATAGACTGATCTGTGTAAATAGTGCCGGGTGGGCATTACAGCCCTTGGGACCGACTGTAATGTCCCAAAAGGCCCCGTTGATAAACCTGATGTAAATATTATGTACAAAGTGGGGATAAGGCTAGGCGGCCATAACCGCCATAGGGAGCCATGATTAGTTCTGGTTTCTGGTTGTTTGTTCCAGCATTGCAGCTTAACACACTGATAGTAACACTGCAGAGGCTTCCAGGATCCGTATCAGATGAGGAAAACTTTTTAGTGAATGGTGAAGTTGCCAAACAAAACCAGCGCTATTGGTCTGACACTAACCCACAGTGGATAGATCCCTCCAAGACTGTGGGAACACAGACATTGATGGTACGGTGTGGTGTATGGGGTACAAAGATAGTGGGGCCATACTTCATCAATGGAAACCTCAATGCCACTGGATATCTGAAATTGCTACATGATTCACATATCCAGTGCCATTGAGGTTTCCATTGATGAAGAATGGCTAGTGTAGAGACCGTTCCAAACAGGGTCACCTTGTCACAGTGGAATGGCTTAAAATACCTTTTTTGCAAAAAAAAGGTATGTACCAAGTATCCTTGTTTTTATAGCATTAGCTTTTACTTTTTTATTACAAGGTATTTGGTGACACTTTACACATACTTTTTTCGTTTTCTAGTTGTTATTTCATACAATTTGGCGTTGGTAGTGAACTTGCTATACAGGTCTGTTCACATTACTACTATTTCTAAATCCTCTCACTTCCGGTCCGCTCTTGGGCTCAGTGAAGTGAATATTCATTAGCCTAATGAGCGGCACCAGAAGTGAGAGGAGCAGGCACCGCTGGAGCGAGGCGAGTATGAAATTCGTTGTTTTTACACTTTTCACTTTCGTCCATGGTCCTCGCACAGGGATGACATCTGTGTGCATGGACGGTTCGTGGCAAAAGTGGTCCGTGCTTCCACATAAAAACGGACATGTCTCCGTGTGGAGCACACAGACACATGTGAAATAACAGACATGTGAAGGGGGCCATAGGGGATCATGTGTCATTGTATGTCAGTGTCTCCGGCATGTGTCAGTACGGACCGCACACGTGCTGGAGGTACGGGTGTGTGAGAGAGGCCTCATACTTTGCACTGCAGCTCTGCTCAATTAAACACAGCTTTAAGCACTGATTACACCTCACCTGCACAGTCTCCTGCAGTTTTAGGCTACATTCACACATTGCACATTTTTGAGCACTTTTTTGCGCGCTCTTTTCAACAATGCACAATGTGCCTCAGTGTCAGCCAGCAAAGTGAATGTGAAATTCCCTTTATCGTACAGACACGGCGTAAAAATACTCCGCGCTTTTATGGAGAAAGCTCCGGCGTAAAAAGAATTGACATGTCCGTCCTGTGCGCAGCAGCGCTGTCGCTTTCTCCCATAGGAGCCTATTATTCCCGCTGGAATTACACTCCGCCGTTCAGACGATGCACAATCCAGCGGGAATACGCCGGCGCTGATGTCACACAGGAGAGGAACAATCCTGAGCTCCTCCCCTGTGTCACATCTGTCACAGCCCATTTGGGTTTCGTAATTTATTAATATACAATGCAAAACCCAAATTAAACGAAGGAAAATGTGTGAAAAATAATAAAGAATAAATATGTACCCTCCGCCGGGTGTTCAGGAGCCGAGAGAGGTACTGTCCTTCCAGGACCTGTCATTGCTGATTGGCTGCTCGCGGTCATGTGATATGCGCGTCATAGCGCGTCACATATCACATGACCGTGAGAGGCCAATCACAATACCTGCGGATCTCCCGGCTCACCCAACACCCGTCGGAGGGTAAGTATTCATTCTTTATTATTTTTAACACATTTTCCTTAGTTTAATTTGGGTTTCGTAGTGTATATTAGCACACTACGAAACGCAAAAGGGGCTGTGACAGATGTGACACAGGGGAGGATTGTTCCTGTGTGACATCACTTCTCCCCTGCGATTTAGGGGGAGAAGTGAGCCTGTAAAAAAACACGGTGTGTGTGAATGCACCACGCTTTTTTGCGCAGGTGCACAACACTGAAAAAAGTGCAAAAAAAAAAACCTGCTATGTGTGAATATAGCCTAAAGGCCGGGTTACACGCAACGATATCACATCACCGGTTTTGTGACGTTGCAGCGACCTCGTAGCGACGCCCCCTGCGTGTGACATGTACCAACAACCATGTAACCAAGAAAAAAATTCTGCCATATACTACGTAATATATACTATAGTAATCTTTCAACAACTATGCACATAGTGTGCAACCAGTGTGTATCAGACCTGGTCAGGAATCGAGTGTACAGGGTATTCTAGTACAGCTTCCCCTTCTAACACATGGTCACGTAAATAACAGTTGTTTATATATGATCCACTCAATGAGAACAGGAGGTGTTTTAAATACACATTAAATACACAATAGGGCACTTTTACACGCCGCAACTTTTGGCGGCGATAGGAGGCGATCTAACTTGCGCGTGCACGTTTTTCATGGTCGCCTCAGATCGCCGATGGCGCTTTTACACACCGCAATTTCGCCCTCAACCTAAGGTGATGTGTCGCCGCAGAAATCCACTACCCCACAGCGGAATCAACCTGGTGGAGTTCCCTCGCCGCTTCACACGCCGCAATCCCCAAAGGAACGTGGGCGTACCTGTTCAGCGCGGCGAGAACATAGGCGTGACAGACTGGTGTATTCCGCGCCCCAAACACCCTGATTAGACAACGCAATAGCGCTATGATTGGCCAGTCTGCGCTGGAAGGCTGGATAATACATGACGCCATTGTGTAGTGTGAATGGACAGCTGTTCAAATATGGCGCGGTGTCAAGTGACAGCCAATGGAAACACAGGAGCCCCCACCAATCATCGCTGACTGGGCGCGGACTCCAGCACGCTGTGGCCTACAGGAAATCAATAGGCGACGCTGATTCCATCCCTATCGCCCGTTCACACCCCAAAACCAGGGAATGTCGCCTTCATGATTGCCTCTGATTTTGGAGCAGTGCTGTGTTTTTTATTATCGCAAAATTCCCAAATTACACCACAACTGGGAGACAATGTGACGGCGATGGTGCCAGGGCGACATGTTGCCGGACAGATTCCTCGCCTCGGTTGCGGCGTGTAAAGGTACCTGTATGGTGACCAAGGTCATGTGTACATAGCAGATGAAGGTTTTGCAGCGACCTCGTAGCGATGCCGCTGCTTGTGACATTCACCAACGACCAGTGATCAGCTCGATAATCGTTGGTAAATGGCCAGGGCCGTTTTTCGATCTTTGGTCTCCCTCTGGGCGGCCAGCATCGGCGTGTGTGACAGCGGGAGACCAATGATCAACGACCTCCCGGCCGATGCCCAGTGCCACACAGTACACACGGGGATATGGTAACCAGGGTAAACATGGGTAACTAAGCGCAGCGCTATGCTTGGTTACCCGATGTTTACCCTGGTTACTGATCGCTGGTGAGTCTGCCTGTGTGACGGCTTACCAGCGATCAGATAGAGATGTCTCAGTGACCCCATCGATGGTGGGATTGCTGGGACATCGTGTAATGGGGCCTTAAGTCTTTGATCCACCACTTGCCCCATCAGATGCTGCTATGTCTTTGCCCAGATGCTTTACACTGCAGCTCTGCTCAGTTATGTCAGTCATGACGCAGCTTTGCATAGCGACCACCTGCACAATCTGTTGGAATCTTTGTTAGTCTTTCTCTTCTGTTCTGCTGCGTTTTTAGCTGCAAGACAGGAGCTGTGGAAACAATGCAACCAAAAAAAATCCGTTTTTCGATCCATTTTTGAGTGCTGTTTTTTTTTGTTTTTTTTTGTGCAGTTTCTGCAGCCAAAATGGATACTTTTGTTTTTTTTCTTGCAAAAAATCACGATCGGACGATTCCATTTGTTGCTTTTTTGCCCCGTTTTTTTTAGTGCTGCACTTTAGTGCTATTCCATAAGCAGAGGCAGGGGGGACACAGACAGACAGACTTTATCACCTTCCCTAGGGCCGCACTGTCCAGCGATGTGTTCCTTCCAGGCCCCGGGTAACAGGACCTGTGAGAGGTTAAGAGGACCTGGTCATGTGACTCTCGGGCTGAGTCACATGACCAGGTCCTGTCACTTCTTGCAGGTCCTGTTACCCGGCTCCCAGAAGGAAGCCACTGCCGGAGCTCGCGGCGGGATCGCCCGGGAGGGTAAGAAATGTGTGAGTTTGTGGTGTGGAAAAGGAAATAACAAAGCGTCACACACGGACTGTTTGATACCAATCTGCTTGTGATGTTTGAATCCTACTAAAAAACAAAGTCAATGGAGAAAACGCAGCAGAAAAGCGGAGCAATAATTGACAATCATTACTGTCTGTTCCAAAAACACAGCAGTAAAAACGCAGAGGCAAATTGTTCATCAAACCCCATTCACATTGCTGCAGACGCTGCGACTGATCCGTGTTTATTGCAGTTTTCAAAGAAAAGCAGCTTCAATAATGGATCAGAAACCTCCAGTGTGAACAAGGCCTTAAAGTCCCAGCAAGAAAGCGGTCAGGACAAGGCTGCACTGAGGAGCCCAGACCTGACATGTGATAATGCTGCCTGGAGTAATGGAGCAGCGCCCCCTAGTGGTCACACACTGCACTGACATTCACTGCTTATATTGGGGAATCCTCACCCAGTAGATTCAGCCCAAAAACGTCTCCCCAAATCTCCAGATCCAGATGAATAGAAATGATCTGCAGATCCGGGATCAAGACTCGATCCATCCCAAACACTCCGCCATCAGATGGGACAAGTCATTACATGATGGGGAAGTGATACAGAGCAGTCAGAGTATCACACATGAAAGCAGCTCAGTATCACACAGGACAGGATTAGATACACAGCTCAGCAGACAGTATCACACAGGAGAGGATTAGATACACAGCTCAGCAGACAGTATCACACAGGGTAGGATTAGATACACAGCTCAGCAGACAGTATCACACAGGAGAGGATTAGATACACAGCTCAGCAGACAGTATCACACAGGAGAGGATTAGATACACAGCTCAGCAGACAGTATCCCACAGGAGAGGATTAGATACACAGCTCAGCAGACAGTATTACACAGGAGAGGATTAGATACACAGCTCAGCAGACAGTATCACACAGGATAGGATTAGATACAGCTCAGCAGACAGTATCACACAGGATAGGATTAGATACACAGCTCAGCAGACAGTATCACACAGGATAGGATTAGATACACAGCTCAGCAGACAGTATTACACAGGAGAGGATTAGATACACAGCTCAGCAGACACTATCACACAGGACAGGATTAGATACACAGCTCAGCAGACAGTATCACACAGGAGAGGATTAGATACACAGCTCAGCAGACAGTATCCCACAGGAGAGGATTAGATACACAGCTCAGCAGACAGTATCACACAGGAGAGGATTAGATACACAGCTCAGCAGACAGTATCACACAGGATAGGATTAGATACAGCTCAGCAGACAGTATCACACAGGATAGGATTAGATACACAGCTCAGCAGACAGTATCACACAGGATAGGATTAGATACACAGCTCAGCAGACAGTATTACACAGGAGAGGATTAGATACACAGCTCAGCAGACACTATCACACAGGACAGGATTAGATACACAGCTCAGCAGACAGTATCACACAGGAGAGGATTAGATACACAGCTCAGCAGACAGTATCCCACAGGAGAGGATTAGATACACAGCTCAGCAGACAGTATTACACAGGAGAGGATTAGATACACAGCTCAGCAGACAGTATCACACAGGATAGGATTAGATACAGCTCAGCAGACAGTATCACACAGGATAGGATTAGATACACAGCTCAGCAGACAGTATCACACAGGATAGGATTAGATACACAGCTCAGCAGACAGTATTACACAGGAGAGGATTAGATACACAGCTCAGCAGACACTATCACACAGGACAGGATTAGATACACAGCTCAGCAGACACTATCACACAGGACAGGATTAGATACACAGCTCAGCAGACAGTATCACACAGGAGAGGATTAGATACACAGCTCAGCAGACAGTATCACACAGGATAGGATTAGATACACAGCTCAGCAGACAGTATCACACAGGGTAGGATTAGATACATAGCTCAGCAGACAGTATCACACAGGATAGGATTAGATACAGCTACTCATTGGACAGTGTCACATACAACAGGATCATATACAGCAGATAATGCCACACATCTGCTGAATATGTATTAACATATATAGTGGCTTGCATACAGCAGCCCTGCAAACCATAGCATATGATTAGATACACAGCTTGATAAACAGCGACATACAATTAGATACATAAGTTCAACAGATAGTATTATATATCTCAGGCTTAGATACAGCAGCTCGGTATTACACTGTACCTGGAGACTCGTTGGCAGCCGCCACCACTGGGGTCGTCTGCATCACAGTCACTGGAGAGGCAGAATAGTGAGTGCAGCTCTGGAGTATAATGCAGGAGGTAACTCAGGATCAGTAATGTAATGTATGTACACAGTGACTGCACCAGCAGAATAGTGAGTGCAGCTCTGGAGTATAATACAGGAGATAACTCAGGATCAGTAATATAATGTATGTACACAGTGACTGCACCAGCAGAATAGTGAGTGCAGCTCTGGAGTATAATACAGGAGGTAACTCAGGATCAGTAATGTAATGTATGTACACAGTGACTGCACCAGCAGAATAGTGAGTGCAGCTCTGGAGTATAATACAGGAGGTAACTCAGGATCAGTAATGTAATGTATGTACACAGTGACTGCACCAGCAGAATAGTGAGTGCAGCTCTGGA
Source organism: Allobates femoralis (assembly GCA_033576535.1). Classification (NCBI taxonomy): domain Eukaryota; kingdom Metazoa; phylum Chordata; class Amphibia; order Anura; family Aromobatidae; genus Allobates; species Allobates femoralis. The sequence continues at coordinate 5,129,377 of JARQOC010000011.1, forward strand.
GGATAATACAGGAGGTAACTCAGGGTCAGTAATGTAATGTATGTACACAGTGACTGCACCAGCAGAATAGTGAGTGCAGCTCTGGGGTATAATACAGGAGGTAACTCAGGATCAGTAATGTAATGTTATGCTCTCTGTTATTCTCTTAAACTGTACCTATGATACAGAAGGTTTAATTTCTTTCTTTCACTGCATATCACACAGCTCCGATACAGCTTCCCCGCAACGCGTGATGCACGATCGTATACCACAATTTTCATAGGCACGGACACCAGCACCTAGGTAAACATTCATCCTGATTAAGTTTGGGTTTTCATGCTGTTTGCAACTCTTGACATTATTCAGTTATGATGTTTTTTTTATTTTTTGCAATACCAGATATACGTGTAACAATGTCGTATACTTAATGTAACATAATCATCTATGATGCATATGATTTGAGACTCTGGCATGTTCACTTACAGAAAATATAAAGTATGTCAATATTCATGTAGATAATCCTTGAGAAAGGCCAATCGGCCGAAACGTTGGATCTGTTCAGCTGGATTGTCTTCATTTCTTAGTCTCAATTTTTGGTGTGCCGAGGTTACCATATATTGACTTACTGTTTTTTACCTCTGAGCACACACCTAAGGTTGAGCTTCAAAGCATCATTCATTATTAATTATATAGCAGTGTAGCTGTGAATCCTGCACTGTGATGAGATAGAACACTTACTAGAGGCAGCAGCATCTTGCAGGACATTAGTTCGGCTTCACATCACGGTTTTGTGCATCAGGTTCTGTCTGGTTTGAACTGGACAGAATTCGATTCTGTTTTGCCTCCCATGTATCCCTATGGTGCCAGACAGGTCCTATTTGGCCATCCGGTTTTGTGTATTCTGTGCCGGATTCGTTTTTGTCTGGTTTTTCGCCGTCCTGAAAACCGGAGCCTTCAGCATTTTTTGGCTCCAGTGCAAAAGTCGGACAAAACCAAACCGAAACTGATCTGGGGCGATCCAGCACCTATAACATGGGAGTCTATGGGTGCTGAATCCATGAAAAAATCGGATTGTTTCCCGGATCTGATTTTTTGCACAGAGCATGCTCAGAATTCCTGGCGTTCTATCTTCAGCACCATGGACAGCAGGATTTCATGCACAGGCTGTGAATTCAGCACCATGGACAGCAGCAGAGCAGACACAGGCAGACGTCCGCACCATGGACAGTGGCAGAGCAGACACAGGCAGACATCAGCACCATGGACTGCGGCAGAGCAGACACAAGCAGACATCAGCACCATGGACAGCGGCAGAGCAGAAATCAGCACCATGGAGAGCGGCAGAGCAGACAGGCAGACGTCAGCACATGAACAGTGGCAGAGCAGACACAGGCAGACATCAGCACCATGGACTGTGGCAGACCAAACAGGCAGACGTCAGCACCATGGACTGCGGCAGACCAGACACAGGCAGACGTCAGCACCATGGACTGCGGCAGACCAGACACAGGCAGACGTCAGCACCATGGACTGCGGCAGACCAGACACAGGCAGACGTCCGCACCATGGACAGCGGCAGAGCAGACACAGGCAGACATCAGCACCATGGACAGCGGCAGAGCAGACACAGGTAGACTTCAGCACCATGGACAGCAGCAGAGCAGACACAGGTAGACTTCAGCACCATGGACAGCGGCAGAAAACGAATCCTGAAAAAAACGAGATCCAGGACCACATTTGCAGACACTTTCTGCACATTCTGTCCTGTCAGGTTCTGTCCAGTTGATCCTGCAAAAAAAAAAAGGATCCACCCTGACAGCACAAAACCGTGGTGTGACGCCGGCCCTAGACGGCCGTAGTGAGTGGTGTTGCCATAAATCCCCAGCTGTGTGTAAGATAAATCATTAGAAGCAGCAGCTGTATAGAGGTCTTATGATACATCAGCCCTGCGCACTCTAGATGTGACTTTAGCTATAACATGAGCTTTCTCTGCCTTTTTCCTGTATTCCTCCCACTTTACACACCTTCATAAGCAGCTGTCACCTGATCACTCAGTGAGGCGGATGTCAGTCTTGGGTTCAGCAATACTTTAGTATGGTAATAATAATAATTTCAAGTGAATGATGAGTTTAGGAGGCTCAGGTAGGAGGAGAAGAGGCTCATTAGTGGAGAAAGAAGCTGATTTCCCTGATAAGATTTCTACAAAGTTTTTTTTATACGGTATTTGCCTGTAGTATTGTGCTGTTTTCATGCACGAGCTAATGGAAGGAGCAGTGTGTACCAGCAGCACAGAGTATTTCAGAGGGGGAGAGAGGAAAATGGGAAGGATTATACAGTAGAGGAGGCATGATGCCCAGCAGCACAGAGTATTTCAGAAGGGGAGTGTATATAGTAGAGGAGGCATGGTGCCCAGCAGCACAGAGTATTTCAGAAGGGAAGGTTTATATAGTAGAGGAGGCATGGTGCCCAGCAGCACAGAGTATTTCAGAAGGGGAGTGTATATAGTAGAGGAGGCATGGTGCCCAGCAGCACAGAGTATTTCAGAAGAGGAGTGTATATAGTAGAGGAGGCATGGTTCCCAGCAGCACAGAGTATTTATGTGCACTGATCTTTTAGAAGGTCACAGAGTTCCATAAACACAGACTTCCATCAGGACCGGTTCTGCTTCTTCTTGATCTTTCTCTGTAATCTTGGGGAATCCTTTTCTTTGCAGCGAGGATCTTCCAAGTTTTGCAAAAGCAGAAAAATGATGCAATAAAACCAAAAAGACACAAACAATAACCTTCACATGAGAAGACACATAACCCGGGAGCCGAGCCAAGAAGAAGCGTGTGAAACAATGCGGCGCTCACCCTGACACAGTGTGACGCACATTGCTGTGACCAGACCCGGCCAATACCTGGAGCCACAGGTTTATACACAGCCGCTTTTGTTGGACAATTTGCTGCTGCGATAAATACAAAGTATCATCGGATCTGGATCTTCTCCGGTCACAGAAAACCTCTCAGGGGGAAAGTGACGCCAGAGAGCAAAACGTCCACGAGGGAACGGTGAATAACACGTGTAAAACCCGCCGAATACTCCACCAACACCCAATCCCTCCATCCCATGTGGAAAACTGCAGCAGTGGTCCTTATACTATGAGTGCAGCTCTGGAGTATAATACAGGAGATAACTCAGGATCAGTAATGTAATGTACGTACACAGTGACTGCACCAGCAGAATAGTGAGTGCAGCTCTGGAGTATAATACAGGAGGTAACTCAGGATCAGTAATGTAATGTATGTACACAGTGACTGCACCAGCAGAATAGTGAGTGCAGCTCTGGAGTATAATACAGGAGGTAACTCAGGATCAGTAATGTAATGTACGTACACAGTGACTGCACCAGCAGAATAGTGAGTGCAGCTCTGGAGTATAATACAGGAGGTAACTCAGGATCAGTAATGTAATGTATGTACACAGTGACTGCACCAGCAGAATAGTGAGTGCAGCTCTGGAGGATAATACAGGAGATAACTCAGGATCAGTAATGTAATGTACGTACACAGTGACTGCACCAGCAGAATAGTGAGTGCAGCTCTGGAGTATAATACAGGAGGTAACTCAGGATCAGTAATGTAATGTATGTACACAGTGACTGCACCAGCAGAATAGTGAGTGCAGCTCTGGAGTATAATACAGGAGGTAACTCAGGATCAGTAATGTAATGTATGTACACAGTGACTGCACCAGCAGAATAGTGAGTGCAGCTCTGGAGTATAATACAGGAGGTAACTCAGGATCAGTAATGTAATGTATGTACACAGTGACTGCACCAGCAGAATAGTGAGTGCAGCTCTGGAGTATAATACAGGAGGTAACTCAGGATCAGTAATGTATGTACACAGTGACTGCACCAGCAGAATAGTGAGTGCAGCTCTGGAGGATAATACAGGAGGTAACTCAGGATCAGTAATGTAATGTATGTACACAGTGCCTGCACCAGCAGAATAGTGAGTGCAGCTCTGGAGTATAATACAGGAGGTAACACAGGATCAGTAATGTATGTACACAGTGACTGCACCAGCAGAATAGTGAGTGCAGCTCTGGAGTATAATACAGGAGGTAACTCAGGATCAGTAATGTAATGTATGTACACAGTGACTGCACCAGCAGAATAGTGAGTGCAGCTCTGGAGTATAATACAGGAGGTAACTCAGGATCAGTAATGTAATGAATGTACACAGTGACTGCACCAGCAGAATAGTGAGTGCAGCTCTGGGGTATAATACAGGAGGTAACTCAGGATCAGTAATGTATGTACACAGTGACTGCACCAGCAGAATAGTGAGTGCAGCTCTGGCGTATAATACAGGAGGTAACTCAGGATCAGTAATGTATGTACACAGTGACTGCACCAGCAGAATAGTGAGTGCAGCTCTGGAGTATAATACAGGAGGTAACTCAGGATCAGTAATGTAATGTATGTACACAGTGACTGCACCAGCAGAATAGTGAGTGCAGCTCTGGAGTATAATACAGGAGGTAACTCAGGATCAGTAATGTATGTACACAGTGACTGCACCAGCAGAATAGTGAGCGCAGCTCTGGAGTATAATACAGGAGGTAACTCAGGATCAGTAATGTATGTACACAGTGACTGCACCAGCAGAATAGTGAGTGCAGCTCTGGAGGATAATACAGGAGGTAACTCAGGATCAGTAATGTAATGTATGTACACAGTGCCTGCACCAGCAGAATAGTGAGTGCAGCTCTGGAGTATAATACAGGAGGTAACACAGGATCAGTAATGTATGTACACAGTGACTGCACCAGCAGAATAGTGAGTGCAGCTCTGGAGTATAATACAGGAGGTAACTGAGGGTCAGTAATGTAATGTATGTACACAGTGACTGCACCAGCAGAATAGTGAGTGCAGCTCTGGAGTATAATACAGGAGGTAACTCAGGATCAGTAATGTAATGTATGTACACAGTGACTGCACCAGCAGAATAGTGAGTGCAGCTCTGGAGTATAATACAGGAGATAACTCAGGATCAGTAATGTAATGTATGTACACAGTGACTGCACCAGCAGAATAGTGAGTGCAGCTCTGGGGTATAATACAGGAGGTAACTCAGGATCAGTAATGTATGTACACAGTGACTGCACCAGCAGAATAGTGAGTGCAGCTCTGGAGTATAATACAGGAGGTAACTCAGGATCAGTAATGTATGTACACAGTGACTGCACCAGCAGAATAGTGAGTGCAGCTCTGGAGTATAAATACAGGAGGTAACTCAGGATCAGTAATGTAATGTATGTACACAGTGACTGCACCAGCAGAATAGTGAGCGCAGCTCTGGTGTATAATGCAGGAGGTAACTCAGGATCAGTAATGTAATGTATGTACACAGTGACTGCACCAGCAGAATAGTGAGTGCAGCTCTGGAGTATAATACAGGAGGTAACTCAGGATCAGTAATGTATGTACACAGTGACTGCACCAGCAGAATAGTGAGTGCAGCTCTGGAGTATAATACAGGAGGTAACTCAGGATCAGTAATGTAATGTATGTACACAGTGACTGCACCAGCAGAATAGTGAGTGCAGCTCTGGAGTATAATACAGGAGGTAACTCAGGATCAGTAATGTAATGTATGTACACAGTGACTGCACCAGCAGAATAGTGAGCGCAGCTCTGGTGTATAATGCAGGAGGTAACTCAGGATCAGTAATGTAATGTAATGTATGTACACAGTGACTGCACCAGCAGAATAGTGAGTGCAACTCTGGAGTATAATACAGGAGGTAACTCAGGATCAGTAATGTATGTACACAGTGACTGCACCAGCAGAATAGTGAGCGCAGCTCTGGAGTATAATACAGGAGGTAACTCAGGATCAGTAATGTATGTACACAGTGACTGCACCAGCAGAATAGTGAGTGCAGCTCTGGAGGATAATACAGGAGGTAACTCAGGATCAGTAATGTAATGTATGTACACAGTGCCTGCACCAGCAGAATAGTGAGTGCAGCTCTGGAGTATAATACAGGAGGTAACACAGGATCAGTAATGTAATGTATGTACACAGTGACTGCACCAGCAGAATAGTGAGTGCAGCTCTGGAGTATAATGCAGGAGGTAACTCAGGATCAGTAATGTAATGTATGTACACAGTGACTGCACCAGCAGAATAGTGAGTGCAACTCTGGAGTATAATACAGGAGGTAACTCAGGATCAGTAATGTATGTACACAGTGACTGCACCAGCAGAATAGTGAGTGCAGCTCTGGCGTATAATGCAGGAGATTACTCTGGATCAGTAATGTAATGTATGTACACAGTGACTGCACCAGCAGAATAGTGAGTGCAGCTCTGGAGTATAATACATGGGGTAACTCAGGATCAGTAATGTAATGTATGTACACAGTGACTGCACCAGCAGAATAGTGAGTGCAGCTCTGGAGTATAATACAGGAGGTAACTCAGGATCAGTAATGTAATGTATGTACACAGTGACTGCACCAGCAGAATAGTGAGTGCAGCTCTGGAGTATAATATATGGGGTAACTCAGGATCAGTAATGTAATGTATGTACACAGTGACTGCACCAGCAGAATAGTGAGTGCAGCTCTGGAGGATAATACAGAAGGTAACTCAGGATCAGTAATGTAATGTATGTACACAGTGACTGCACCATCAGAATAGCGAGTGCAGCTCTGGAGTATAATACAGGAGGTAACTCAGGATCAGTAATGTAATGTATGTACACAGTGACTGCACCAGCAGAATAGTGAGTGCAGTTCTGGAGTATAATACAGGAGGTGACTCAGGATCAGTAATGTAATGTATGTACACAGTGACTGCACCAGCAGAATAGTGAGTGCAGCTCTGGAGAATAATACAGGAGGTAACTCAGGATTAGTAATGTAATGTATGTACACAGTGACTGCACCAGCAGAATAGTGAGTGCAGCTCTGGAGGATAATACAGGAGGTAACTCAGGATCAGTAATGTAATGTATGTACACAGTGACTGCACCAGCAGAATAGTGAGTGCAGCTCTGGAGTATAATACAGGAGGTAACTCAGGATCAGTAATGTATGTACACAGTGACTGCACCAGCAGAATAGTGAGTGCAGCTCTGGAGTATAATACAGGAGGTAACTCAGGATCAGTAATGTAATGTATGTACACAGTGACTGCACCAGCAGAATAGTGAGTGCAGCTCTGGAGGATAATACAGGAGGTAACTCAGGATCAGTAATGTAATGTATGTACACAGTGACAGTGCACAGCTGCTGTTATTTTATCTCCTACCGCCTATGACAGGAGTCCGCACAAAACAGCAATTTAAAGCGATTTTCTCATCTCGTTTGAGACAAATTATAATGTTCTCGTAAAAATAATCAAGTTTGTAATTTTCCACTGGTTAAAAATCATCTCAAGAAGAAGAGGGCTTCTTAATGTTGACCGCTTGTTGCCTGTTAGACTCCTGGGGTGGCCACTATCAGTGGTGACCGATTTCTTAGACATCGAGCAGAACACTGACAAGCTTGAAGCAGATTGTAAGCGCTGGATGCGATCAGCTTCAGGGTCCCCGATGGTGCAGAGGTAACGCCGTCTCTGCTAGGATGTGAGAGGAGAGCGCACAAGTCAGTTATCTGACTCTGTTATTGGCTGTTGCAGTCAGACTGCGCCCCCACAATATATACTGATCTCTGTGATTGGTTGCCATATACATTAGTATATGGCAATGAACCTGCTGTCGATTGTGTAAAAATAAATAAATTAAAGAAAAAATTGTGTAGGGGGTTCACCATATTTTTTATTTTTTTATTTTCAGCACAAATAAAGCAGACAGCTGCAGGCTGCAGGCCCCAGCTTTATATTAACTGGTTATCAAATATATGGACCCCAAGTGTTTTTTATTTAAATAAATAATTTAAAGACACTGTGGCGTGGGATCCGCCCCAATTTTATACATGGGTGGGGGTTGGTATTTTCACCCTAGATAGGCACATCGTTATTGCCTCTTCAGGGCAAAAATAGCAGCCTGCAGCCCCCCCAGAATTTGGCGAGATCATTAGGAGCGCCAAATCCTGACATTTTACCCGGTTCTTCCTGGTGCAGTAACAATCGTGTAATAGAAGGGGTTAATGACAGCTGAGAATTGACAGCCGTCATCAAGCCCTGGATTGGTGATGTTCAAGCCTCTATATTACTAATCTTGTAAGTAGTTAAACATACACAGAAAAATCCTTTATTTGTAATATAAACACAGACTCCCTTTTTTACCCATTTTATTAATACTAAACATACCCAGCTCGGACGGTAAATCCACAATACAATGTCCCTTAACAAGGCTCAATGGCTCAGCTACATCGCGGTGAACAATGATATTACAGTAATCGCTCACAGCGAGAACCGCTCTCACACAGATGACACCGAGAGCCGCAGAAGTGAGAGCGGTGATGGCAGAGTGTTCATCTGAGGTCACAGCTGAGGTACTGTGGGAACTGCACCAGCTGTGACCTCATATGAACTCCGCTCTCAGTGCCATCAGTGTGAGAGCGCAGAGCGATCACTGCAAGTCACTGCTCACCACAATGTAGCAAAACCGGCAAGCCTTGTTGAGGGTCATAATGTTGTGGATTCACCGTCTGAACTAAGTATGTTAGGGGTTAATAAATGGGTAAAAGAGTGTGTCAGTTTTATTTGAACTAAAACTCAGTCGCAGAAACAGTATTTCAGGGGAAATAGACATATGTAAACAGATTGATCTGTAACTTACATTTTATTTCTCCATAATTAAAATCCACCCATGACATATTTGGGACATGTAGTCTACGGCCCTTAGATGACTACATATTTCAGCATTATGCCTTCCTCATGATCCATGTCACGGATGGATTTTGACTATGTAGCAATAAAATGATTTTTTATGGATGAAGCTGCTTGCATAGGTCTTTTTCCGCTGGACTAGTGTTTCTGCAATTAAGTTACATGTGAGGGCGAGCGTCCTCCCAAGTTTATGTGGGATCTGCAGCAGAGCAATCAAAGATCCAAGACTGGAAAAGTTGGGTGAGCTGGCTGCTTTTGAGCCTTTCCCTTGTAGTCTATTTCAAATAAAAGTATTTTTCTCTGTGTTTTTTAACTATTTACTTACAGGATTGGCAATATAGTGGTCTCATAGAAACCTGAACATTACAAATCCAGGGCGTGATGACAGCTGTCAAGGCTCAGCTGTCATTAACCCCTTCTATCACCCAAATTGCCACCTCACCAAGGCATCGGGAAGAGCCAGGTAAAGCGCCAGGATTTGGCGCTTGTAACAAATACTCCAAACTCTGGGGCGGCAATAACTATGTGCCTCTACAGGGTGAGAATACCAGCCTTCAGCCATTTGCTTCATCGTGGCTGAGTATCAAATTTAGAAGTGGCCCCTACGCCACAGGTTTTTGTAATTTTTTATTGAAATATTTTTTGTTTTAAAACCTGCGGAGTCCCCGTATTTGCTACTCGGGCAATATAAAGCAAACAGGTGAGGGCTGCAGGCTGTCAGTTTTAGCTGTGCTGAGAATCAAAAATACGGGGATCCTTTAGGCAATTTTTTTTTCCAATTATGTATGCAATGAAATCATTTATTTTTATACACATGACGGCTGGTTCATTGACATTTACATATACATTTGCCTACCAATCACAAACACCGGTACAGATTGTAGGAGTGCAGTCTGACTGCAACAGCCAATCACAGACATTGCCTCAGAGAGTGACTGGCTGTTACATTCAGTGCAGTGAATATTCATGAGACTTAGTGAGCGGCCCTGGAAGTATAAACGCTCCTGTCTTAAGCACTAGATTGGGATTCGACCAAGGGGGCAGCAAATATATGCAATGTCTCAGGGACGTCTGTGCATGAACACTGGGTGTTTGGTACGAACTCTGACCTTTACAGCTTAGGTTCAGTCATCTCTAGATCCGAGTGGCCTCCATAGAGGTGCAGCCGCCACGTGGGTAGTCTGCCTTCTATTAGTTGGCCCACTATGACATTACTAATTAGAAGAGGCACAGAGATCCCGGCAGGTAGAAGAGTCACATTACTCCAGTCCTCGGCCACAGATCACCCACGTGGCCTTTATACCGGGATCCTGTGGATCCCTTTGCTGCTGCACTATAGGACAGGCTGGCGGCTGATGGACCTCAGGGAACACGTTCTGGAACGCCAAGTCTCGGATGGCGGAACTACTTTAATCATTGCATAATAGAAAGTTCTGCAACTTTCACATAGAAAGTTCTTTCACTTTCAGAATCTCTGCTTGCAATCAGAAAACATCGATAATATCGATTCTACGTTATTTACAGTTACACAATCCATAGCTGATAGAATAACAGCTGGGGGTTTGTTACATTGTATCCACTCTGAACAGTTCACAGCACAGCGACCGCTCATGTTCTGATCACTTGATACGGTTTTACTTTCCCTGACACATTGTAGCAGTCTGGAGTCCAGAACGTACAGAGCACAGGATTAGTGAGTCCAGGTTCAAATGTAACAAAACTTCAGCTGTGTGGATCACAACAGGATGAAAAATGCAATAATGCAGTGAGATGATAATGAGGGTGGTGGTGACTGCTGGGAACCCCCTAACCTCACACAGGACCCCTCAGATCAACATGCCCCATGTGGCGGATGGACCCTGATCCTTCAGGGGGGGGGGGGGGGGTTTGGTGTGAAGGGGTTAATCTAATTAACGAGTCTGCTTTAGAGAAAATGATAATCAATATTGTAACATAAGAAATTCAGAACCGGGGGAGCTTCATGGAAATCTCTTCAAAAGGCTCCGCTGCCGCCTGCAGCCCCGGCCTTGTCCTCCCCCTCATCCTATACGTTACTCTTTATGTTCTGCTCCTACAGATCTCAGCGTCCCTGGAAATCAAGGGAGACGACGCTCCTCAAAAAGAATCCAAGATGACGGGCAGAGGCGTGGGCGCCGTCCATTATTAATGATGGGAACCCAATGATGAGAGGCGAAGAGTGGAGATATTCACTGCAGGATGAGGGGAGACCGGTGCGATATATAAGGTCATGGCAGGAGGAGAGCAGTGCGATATATAGAGTCATGGCAGGAGGAGAGTGGTGCGATATATAGGGTCATGGCAGGAGGAGAGCAGTGCGATATATAGAGTCATGGCAGGAGGAGAGCAGTGCGATATATAGAGTCATGGCAGGAGGAGAGTGGTGCAATATATAGGGTCATGGCAGGAGGAGAGTGGTGCGATATATAGGGTCATGGCAGGAGGAGAGTGGTGCGATATGTTACATAGTGGTACACTGGAGAGTCGTGTGGTATATACGTTATATAGCAGTACACTGGAGAGCAGTGCAGTATATACATTATATTGTGGGAGAAGAGCAGTGCAATAAATGGCAGTACCCCAGAGAACAGTGCAATATATGTTATGTGTCAATACACTGGAGGAGAGCCTGCATAGACATGGTGGTATACTAGAGAAAAGCAGTGCGATATTTACATTGTGGTGGAGAGCAGTGCATGACATGGCGGTACACTGCAGGAGCAGTGTGATATTTACATTACATGGCAGTATACTAGAGAGTGGTGCAATATATACATTATATGATGGTACGCTAGATGAGAACAGTGCAATATATATGGCAGTATACTGGAGAGTGGAGCAATATATATTATATGGTGGGATGCTGGAGGAGAGCAGTGCTTTGTATGGCGGTATACTGGAGAGTGATGCAATATACACTTTATATGGCGATACACTAGAGAAAAGCAGTGCAATATATACGGTGATACACTGGAGGTGAGTGGTGCGATATATACATTATACGGCAGTATGATGGAAGAGAACAGTGTGTTATATGGTGGTATACTGGTGGAGAGCAGTGCGATATATATACATAATATGACGATACACCGGAGAGCAGTGTGATCTATACATTATATGTTAGTATACTGTAAGATAAATAAGCCATAATTACATGACCAGTAATGAGGTCATTGTAGTTGTGAACAGAGGTCAAATTTGGGGTTGACTTCAGATCCTGCATAAATCTTGATCACCATCCTCACTCCTTTTCCCTCAGATAATCTGGAGAGGACGGGTCTCCATGAATTTGTATCCTGACAACCTGATGTAAAAGAAAGGGGATATGTAGTACCCATCAGATAGAAGTGCATCGAACCTGCTGACAGCAGAGAACAGGAGCACAAGAGGAAGAACACGCACTATCGATCCTGATGTAGACAGAGCAAGAGAAGGTAACCACAAAATTGCACTGCAGAGCATTATCAAGATCTCTGTTCACAAATATGATTATAGGCCTGTTTACACACAGATAATTGTGCAGAGATTGTTTGCAGATCACTGGTTGCAGTGAAATCATGGACACATTGTTACATTTGTACACAGCAAAAAGATAGAACAATGTGTCCATGATTTCACTGCAACCAGAGATCTGTGAACAATCTAAACACAATTATCTGTGTGTGTAAAGCGGCCTTAAGGGCTCGGACACACTCATCCGAGTTTGACGGATGAGACTCGGAAAGGGCTGGAGCAGTGACCCTGACCAGCCTCTCCCTCTCTGGACGGGGAGTCGGGAGCTGCACAAACCCACGAGCAGCTGTCATTCCTGTCCAGAGAGGGAGAAAACGTTCAGGGTCACTGCTCCAGCCCTTTCCGAGTCTTGTCTGAGAGACTTGGATGTAACTAGGAGAGTGCATCCCTGCCCTAATAGAGTGTTTTCACACTGGTGTTTTTAGGAAGATGCGGCAAATCTGGGGGGGAAAAAAAAAAATTTGCATCTGCCGCATTTTCTGCCTAACAGCCGCACTTGCGCCGATTCCCATGCATTGTGTATGGGGCTTGCAGCAAGTGAGGTTCTGGTCGCGAAAAAAAAAAAAACCTGCTGCTGACCACGTTTTTTTTCATGGCGGCATCTGCCACAACCACACCTTACCGCAAGCCCCATACACAATGCATGGGGCTTGCCGCAAGTACAGCCGTCAGGTGGGACCCTCAGAAGATGCAGTTTTTTGTCCGGATTCGGACAAAAAAAAAAAAAGCTAGTGTGAAAGGGGTCTAAGGCAGCTCTCACATCAGCGTCTCCCAGCATTTGTAGCAGATCCAGCAGTTTTGTCTGATCTGCCAGAGCCGCAACACTTGGAACAAGACTGCGTTCAGCCAAATTCATTCAAGTGCCGCACAAGTCCGCAAGTCCCACAGGGAATGAATTAGGTTGAACACAGTCTTGCAGTCAGGCTCTGGCAGAACAGGCAATATTGCCGAATGCCAAGAAACGCTGATGTGAAAACAGAAATAATTCCTACAACTATTTGTTGCAATAGAATCCAGCAATTCTCAAACTGATAAATTGTAACAAAGCAAGACAGCGAAGATCAGTGCCGCTGAGGAGTTTGGCTCAAAAAAGTGTAAAACCTACATCGGGGGGAGAGCCCAAAAGAGTCGAGGGTTCTCATTTGCTGACCGCAGGCCCCGAGTCATTAAAAAAGGAAAAAAAAAAAAAAAAATTACTCTGGGATCCTGAATGCAATCTTTGCTTGAATGATTCCATGTTTGACTGCAGAGAAAAGGGTCATAAACCTGGAAAACCGCAGATGTTTGATGTGTGCAGCCCTGCTTCACTATTTGGGGTTGTTTTGTTTTTATCTCCCCTATGGTCATGCCTTTCAGCTGTAAGCCAAACCCTCTTCCCCTCTGTACTTCGTTTTGTTAGGCACCCTGTAGCTGGAGTATAATGACAATGCGCAGGAGCCAGAAACTGAAGGATAAGGAAGGTGGAGGGTTTGGTTTACAGCTGAAAGGTGTGCCCACAGGGGAGGAAAAAAGAAACCACCAAATAGTGACACTACACTGCACACATCAATCTGCTCCCTTTTTTTCCCCAGGAGTCTTATGACACTTTTCTCTGCAATCAAACATGGAATCATTCAAGTAAAGGTCTAATTGTATTCAGTATCCCAGATCCTGTAAAGCTTCATTTTATAGCCCTAAATCCTGCTGGTTGGTTTCATTTAAAAGACAAAATTATAGATAACGAAAGACTAAGTCCTTATTGTGGAGCGAAGAAAAGAAATAACTAGAAGTGAAAGAACCTGACCATAATGACTTCGCCACTGCAATTACAAGAAAAAAAGAAGTGCTGCATTGTGGCCGTCGTCTCATTAGAAATCATCAGAACTTCCAGATTCAACCTCTTCTCTGAGCCGATGCAGAGTGTCGCAGCGTCACAGGAGCCGGGGGTAAAATGTACCAATTTATTATTATTATACAGTAGAAATACAAATCAGTGCGATTAGCATGGAAGAAAAACAAAAGTGGAACGTCCCACCCCTCCCCCACCCACCCCGTGCACATATAGAAAACCCTCGGCCGCCAGTCGTAGGATGGACCCCGAAGTGTTCACAGCGGCCCCCGGGTCCAGGGCTCAGTCAGCGGCACAAGTACGGGCTCACAGTGGCCCCCTTAGACTCAGGCAGGGCCCAGGGCAGCCTTCAATATAATTCACCTCTATCAAAAATACCCAAATCTAGTGATTGGCACAAAGTGGAGGCTCAGCGGGCACAGACGGGCGTAATACTGATCATAATACTAGTGGGTGGCACGTCACCCCCTCCTATCACATACAATTAGTGTTCTGACGAGGGGCGAAGCTTTATCCAGACCGCTAACCGGCTCGTGATGTGCGGTGCACCCCCTTTAGGGGAAAGACGCAACACATGGAATTACCCCAAAACCACTGGCACCCACCCCCTCCCCGACACCTTATTGTCCGTGTGCTGAAAGCCCATCCAAATTCTCATAACGTTCACTGCTGAGGATTTGTTACAATTGCATCCACTATAGACAATTCCTCTGTGAGGAAGCAGACTCCTAGACCGATACAAAGTAACAAACCATCAGCTCAGAGAAGTTTCTATTCGCTGACAGCAGAAAAAAAAAAAAAAAAATAAGTTGCAACATCGAATTGTAACATGAGCAGGGGGGGGGGGGGGGCGGGGGCCAAATGTGACAAGAAAATCCCACCAATGACCTGAAACAGAAAATCTCTGTGGCCGAAACACACAAAAGCCTCCCAATAACACCCCGACCCATACACACCCTGTGTGATCTGCTACAGGGTCACAAGTCATTCTGAATATAACCCCGGACACAGATCAGCAACTTGGTAATAACTTTACTGTTTTCTGATACAAACTTAGGTCTCCTACTCCAGTCACATCCAGGAATCTGCAGATAGTGCTCGATGTGCAAGTGTGAGGTAGGGAAAAAAAGCCTACAACTCCCACAATGCAATGCAGGAGGGAGAGGGGGGGGGGGGGGGCACTACAACTCCCACAATGCAATGCAGGAGGGAGAGGGGGGCCACTACAACTCCCACAATGCAATGCAGGAGGAAAGTGTGAGGCAGAGGGAAAAACTACAGCTCCCACAATGCAATAGCAGCAGTCACTGAAATTAAACCTCATAGCTACTGCACATGATGTGACTATTACCCATCACATTGCAAAAGAGACTATATGCAAAAAACGTAACTCTCGTCAACCCCCCCCCCCCCATCATGTAAGGTCAGCCATAGCCAGGAAGAGTTGTGAATGCAGCTCTGGGTGTAACTGGAGTAGAAGACACGACATAAGCCGGGGTCAGCGCAAGTATTAACATCTTCCCGAGTCTGAAAACTTTTACTCCTTGCAAAACTTTGTGGGTTTTTTAGTAAAGTGCGGAGAATAATTGCACCAACAGGAAATTTGGCAACGGAAGCAAAAAGAACAAAACAAAAATTCAACTAACAACAATTCCCCTCTGGATGATAGGAGTCGTAGTACGCGCCCTGTGGTCTGGCCGCTCTCTCACTATCCGTTCCTCAGCGCTAAGTGCCTGACGCAGATTTATTTACTTTCTCACAGTAAACTGTTTTTGTTCCTTATTGGCAAAATAGAAAAACAAAAAAAGAATCCTCAGTAATCTATGGAGACGAGCCACGGTGGCCCCTCGGTTACGTGGCGGCCCCTCTGTTATGGTGCAGGGTCCGGCGCCGGCCGCGCTGCTTAGTCTTTATAGCACTGAATGAATTAAATACTAAAATGCTGCATTAGAAAGAAATAAAAAAAAAGAACGAATATGAGTGAGAGTCGGGTTTATATCATCAGGCGTCACTCGCTCGGCGGCGCGGTCACAGTAGACAGCAGCGCTGTTTGAAGCTTTTCTTGCTTTTGCCGCTTTTCTTCCCGTTCTTGTCCTTGTTCTCAGACATTTTCTTCGCCCGGATTTCTCGCATGAGGTCGAAGAAAACCTGAAAAAGAAAAAAATAAATCGTATCGGGTAATACAAGCTGCGAGGGGCCATGGGGGCTCACAGGGGCCGCACAGTCTGGGGTCAGAGGGCCGGGAACCCTCACCTTGTCTACGTTGGCTCTGGTTTTGGCAGACGTCTCCACGTACTGCACCCCCCACTCCTCCGCCTTACTCCGGGCGATGTCCACAGCCACCTGTCTCCGGTCCTCCAGGTCGGACTTGTTACCTACAACCAGCAGAGGGATCTTGTCTTCTTCCGCTTTCACACGTAGGATCTGCTCCCTGTGGAGGAAATATCAGAACGGCCATCAATTGGCTTTTCGGGGTCAGCAGGTTTCCTGGCTGTCACTCGTAGATGAGCCCAAACCCCCCCCATAATAAAAAGACTTTACACCGATCATTGGGATCAGAATCAGATGTTTAAAAAAAAAAATGAAGAGCCCGGACAATATTGCTGCCTTCATTAATGACAAATCCTACTGTATATAGAGGTGTTATCAGTCATTGTACAGGAGGAGGTGAGCTGTGATATCATCTATTGTGAATGGTGGATCCTGTGTTATCTACTGTATATAGAGGTGTTATCAGTCATTGTACAGGAGGAGGAGGTGAGCTGTGATATCACCTATTGTGAATGGTGGATCCTGTGTTATCTACTATATATAGAGGTGTTATCAGTCATTGTACAGGAGGAGGAGGTGAGCTGTGATATCACCTATTGTGAATGGTGGATCCTGTGTTATCTACTGTATATAGAGGTGTTATCAGTCATTGTACAGGAGGAGGAGGTGAGCTGTGATATCACCTATTGTGAATGGTGTATTCTGCATCATTTTAATTCTGCCTGAGATGATCATGATTTGATGCCATATTATATTATACTGTTGGTTCTCCGCCTGCTGTCAGTGAATAAAATGGTTCTTGACTACAGGCTGAAACCCCCCGCTCTGATCTGCTTCATCCTTTTCACCCGGCTCTGCCCTCTCACCACCAGTCAGAACTTGTTATATTTTGCTGGTTTATCTCTCACGAGGTTACACACTTTACACGAGGAGAAGCCCCGATGCTGCAGGCTGCGGCACGTTCTGGGTCAGCGTATGATGGCGCCTGGTCTCACGCTCCTGTCTGCTCTTGTCCTCAAAGAAAACCAAATTCCTCAACAGCACAAAAATCACCGGAGAACAGAGGAGACGACGGGAGCAAATCAGCAAAAAGATTTCCAACATGTGAACCCGAAAAAAAAACGTTATCACAAGGTCAGAAACATAAAAAGTGCAAAGTAAATGGTGTCACTGTGTACAGAAGAAAGCTCAAGAAGCAATTACCTAATGTGATACACAAACCTCCTTTGTTTAAATTACTAATTTGCAGTAGATTGCTAAATTATACTCCAGAGCTGCACTCACTATTCTGCTGGTGCAGTCACTGTGTACATACATTACAGATCCCGAGTTACCTCCTGTATTTACTCCAGAGCTGCACTCACTATTCTGCTGGTGCAGTCACTGTGTACATACATTACATTACTGATCCTGAGTTACCTCCTGTATTATACTCCAGAGCTGCACTCACTATTCTGCTGGTGCAGTCACTGTGTACATACATTACATTACTGATCCTGAGTTACCTCCTGTATTATACTCCAGAGCTGCACTCACTATTCTGCTGGTGCAGTCACTGTGTACATACATTACAGATCCCGAGTTACCTCCTGTATTTACTCCAGAGCTGCACTCACTATTCTGCTGGTGCAGTCACTGTGTACATACATTACATTACTGATCCTGAGTTACCTCCTGTATTATACTCCAGAGCTGCACTCACTATTCTGCTGGTGCAGTCACTGTGTACATACATTACATTACTGATCCTGAGTTACCTCCTGTATTATACTGCAGAGCTGCGCTCACTATTCTGCTGGTGCAGTCACTGTGTACATACATTACATTACTGATCCTGAGTTAGCTCCTGTATTATACTCCAGAGCTGCACTCACTATTCTGCTGGTGCAGTCACTGTGTACATACATTACATTACTGATCCTGAGTTAGCTCCTGTATTATACTCCAGAGCTGCGCTCACTATTCTGCTGGTGCAGTCACTGTGTACATACATTACATTACTGATCCTGAGTTACCTCCTGTATTATACCCCAGAGCTGCACTCACTATTCTACTGGTGCAGTCACTGTGTACATACATTACTGATCCTGAGTTACCTCCTGTATTATACTCCAGAGCTGCACTCACTATTCTGCTGGTGCAGTCACTGTGTACATACATTACATTACTGATCCTGAGTTACCTCCTGTATTATACTCCAGAGCTGCACTCACTATTCTGCTGGTGCAGTCACTGTGTACATACATTACATTACTGATCCTGAGTTACCTCCTGTATTATACCCCAGAGCTGCACTCACTATTCTGCTGGTGCAGTCACTGTGTACATACATTACATTACTGATCCTGAGTTACCTCCTGTATTATACTCCAGAGCTGCACTCACTATTCTGCTGGTGCAGTCACTGTGTACATACATTACTGATCCTGAGTTACCTCCTGTATTATACTCCAGAGCTGCACTCACTATTCTGCTGGTGCAGTCACTGTGTACATACATTACATTACTGATCCTGAGTTACCTCCTGTATTATACTCCAGAGCTGCACTCACTATTCTGCTGGTGCAGTCACTGTGTACATACATTACATTACTGATCCTGAGTTACCTCCTGTATTATACTCCAGAGCTGCACTCACTATTCTGCTGGTGCAGTCACTGTGTACATACATTACATTACTGATCCTGAGTTACCTCCTGTATTATACTCCAGAGCTGCACTCACTATTCTGCTGGTAGAGTACAAGGATTCTGTTTCTGTATATTTATATATAGTCAGATTATTGGTTTGAGGCAGCTGAATCCAAGTCATCGTTGACTTGCTGGGAGTTTTAGTTCTCTGCCGGTATCGATGTGTTGTTCTGACCTGAACTCGCTGGTGGCTGTGAAGGATTCCTGCTCTGTGATGGAGAACACCAGTAGGAATCCCTCTCCACTGCGGAAGTAGTTGTCGCGGATGGCAGCGTAGTCCTCCTGCCCGGCGGTGTCCAGGATGTCTATCTGCACCTCCTCCCCATCCAGCACCACCTTCTTCCGGTAGCTGTCGGCCTTTGTTGGCTCATAATCCTCTACAAACTGAGAACGAGAGAAGAGAAACTTCATCACCTTGAGGACATCTCATGTTACCTATAATAAGACCCCAGGCACACCTTTACTCCCTCCCCGACAAAACCACAGGCGCACCCCCCCCCCCCTCTAAGGTATCGGTGCCGGGGAGAGGGCGGTGTGTCCCAGCAGACTCTTCCTCCCCATCATGCACCAGGTCATTTGTAGAATGGCTCCCATCTGATAGTCCGTTACCCTCCGACTGTTCAGCGCAGGGAGACATTTTTCGTTGCTGCTGAATGGAAACTTTGTTCACATCAGAAAACCCACGGGGATCATGTCCAGCTGACACAGCTGCAGGATCGTCACAGTGGATGAGGAGTCATTCCTGGGTCACCGCACTTGGAGTGTGAACCATTTTATTTTGGGATTGAGGCAGCTGAATCTGAGTCATCGTTTATGGAATAAATTGTGAACTTAACGGACACAAAAATTTAAGGGACGAGAACATTTTCTTATTTCAGGTTAAGAAAAACACGAACACCCGTCTTGTCTCTGTTTACACTCTGTGATGAGGCAAAAACGCCTCAATTTATTTGTTGCTAAAATTGTGGCGAATATTTCAATGGAGATTTTTTTTTTTTTTTCTTCACACCTCTTCCTCCTCGACATAGGTTCCCTTAAAGGTCTGGATATGTCTCCTTGGAGAATGCCATTTTCCTATGGTTATATAAATATTCTGCAGGTAATCTGGTCCTCCAGGACCCTTCCAAGTCCCATTCTAGACAGTGTTACAACACCTGGACGCAGGGAAGAAATAGGTTTATTTTCTCCCAGTAGCTGCACTTTCAGCCAGGCAGCTGGGCAGTATTACTGTTTATCTACAGATTAAAGGCATTTCACAAGGTGACCGATTCCTTTTAAAAGTAATCAAGCAAATTTTCAATTTTATTACACCCATACGGGTATTTGTGTTTCCTATCAATCTTACAAAAAAGCCAGAAGATGTGGAAAAAGGTAAAATTCATAAAAATTTATAAAGTTTTCTTCTTTAGATTTCTTCTTTTCTTCCGATTAGGACTCATGGCGAGACGCTCCTGTCAGGTTAGATGATCTTGTCAGTGTAGGATTCATCACTCTCTGCAGCACATTTCCACTTGTAACAAAGACATGTGCTGCCGAGATCGATGACATCTTAAGAGCGCAGAACAATTGTGTCACTGACATGGTGACCGTCTACACACAGCCTGCAGCACATTACTGGCATTACTGCCTTCCTATGTGCTGCCCCCACCTGCAGGGGGGAGATTTTGCCTTCCGGCCCTTCATTTTTTACTCTCATCCAACCTAAAAAAAAAGTTAAAAATGAAAACCTTGTTGTTTTTCTACTTAGTGCTTTTACGTAACCATTTCATTACCCTTAAAGGGATCCTGTCACCTGGAATTAACCCCCTGACCTATCATCACTAGCTGGTCCCTACACCTTCCTAGGTGCTCCCTAACCATCCCTCTCTGTTGTAAACCCGCCCTGTAAAGATGATGAAAAATGACTTAACTTACTGGACGTCGCTCTCTCTGGAGACTGGAAAGGCGGCTCCAGACTCCATTGTCCCCTCCTCGCTACTTCACCGCACGCCCCGCTGGGTGTCCTTATTCTGTATTGATCTCCTCCTGTATTTTGAATCTCCCGCCCTCTTCTCCTCCTATGATGCACCGGCCGGTATCTCACATCCAGCCCTGTGCATTATGGGCCCAATCACGTGATTGGCCCTGGTGCATGCGTGGAGCCGGGCCAATCACGTGATCGGGTCAGCTCCGCACATGCGCATATTGAAGCTGGGTAGATCACGTGATCCAGCCCATAATGCACCAGGGCCGATCACGTGATCGGGCACATAATGCACCAGGGCCATATGTGACATATCAGCCGATGCATCATAGGAGAAAAAGGGGGTGGGTGATTCCAAATACAGGAGGAGATCAATACAGAATAATGACGCCCAGCGGGGCGTGCGGTGAAGTAGCGAGGAGGGGGACAATGGAGCAGCTTTTCCACTCGCTTAACTGACAGACGTCCAGTAAGTTTAAAGTCATTTTTCTTTACAGGGTGGATTTACAACAGAGAGGGATGGTTAGGGGGCAGCTAGCGATAGGTCAGAGGGTTAATTCCAGGTGACAGATTACCTTTAATTTTGAATGACACTTTATGTTTATATACTTAGTTTCTCATGTTGGGAGCGCCTTTACTTTTTTGTAACATTTAGGGGTACTGCTCCCGACACGACGCTACCCAATGCCAGTGGGCGGCTGAGCGTAGATGGCTCTCTACAGTCAATCGGGCCCAGTTAAGTCTGATCTTGTTTAGCCCCCAGCAGCCATTGTCACGAACAGACGCCCCCATAACTACATTGTATCTCGGTCAGACTCCTTCGATGCCTCGGTAATTATTGACCTCCGTGATTGAGCAGCCGGGATCAGAGTTGTCCCCAATCCCAGTGACGGATTTATCAGGTCATATTTGCCTGCAAGAAGATGGTGACACAGTATGGAGTCAGCACTCACCTCATCATACATGAACTGCAGGGTGAGTGCAGACTTTCCCACTCCTCCACTACCGACCATTATCACCTTGTGGAGGACCAGCGAACTCTGGGTTTTGTTCTTGTTGGCTGCCATTCTGGAGGACTCTGGCGGCTGCAGTCATGCAAAAAATGGTGGCTCACGTAATGCCAAGAGCTGCAAAACACAAAGAAACAAGATTACCTGGCGGCAGTCAGTAAGGAGGGGCCTGTAAGGGGGTCCACAGCACAGGCTGTGGGCAGTCAGTGAGGAGGGGGTCTGTAGGGGGTCCACAGCAGGAGGCAGTCAGTAAGGAGGGGTCTGTAGGGGGTCCACAGCACAGGTCAGGGAGATGGGGTCAGCAGTTCTCCAGGGTCAGTCAGTAAGGAGGGGTCTGCAGAGGTCCTGGGAGGGCAATCAGTAAGGAGGGGTTCGCAACCGTCACACAGCAGAGGTCAGGGTCTGCCAGCAAGATGGGGTCTGCGGGGGGGGGGCCAAAATATCTAAAGTGAGAAGACATTCCCTCTAAAAATGTTCCAGATTTACTCCAGAGACTTGATCCTGATTCCAGCAAGATCAGTGCAGCCCCCGAGCGCAGCGTCAAACCCTAGCTCACATGTGATTGAGGATTCAGTCTTTACTTATTAATAGTCGTTAACTGAGATTTTTCCATCCACAGAAAACATAAAAGTCAGGAAAAGAAATCCACCAAATGGCAGAAGTCAGCCGGAAAACTGCTCCTCTTATAACACTCCAGTACTGATATAATCCCAGACATTACATATGTGACTGATATCAGCTCCTCTTATAACACTCCAGTACTGATATAATCCCAGACATTACATATGTGACTGATATCAGCTCCTCTTATAACCCTCCAGTACTGATATAACCCCAGACATTACATATGTGACTGATATCAGCTCCTCTTATAACACTCCAGTACTGATATAACCCCGGACATTACATATGTGACTGATATCAGCTCCTCTTATAACCCTCCAGTACTGATATAACCCCAGTCATTACATATGTGACTGATATCTGCTCCTCTTATAACGCTCCAGTACTGATATAACCCCAGACATTACATATGTGACTGATATCAGCCCCTCTTATAACCCTCCAGTACTGATATAACCCCAGACATTACATATGTGACTGATATCAGCTCCTCTTATAACACTCCAATACTGATATAACCCCAGACATTACATATGTGACTGATATCAGCTCCTCTTATAACACTCCAGTACTGATATAACCACAGATATTACATATGTGACTGATATCAGCCCCTCCTATAACACTCCAGTACTGATATAACCCCGGACATTACATATGTGACTGATATCAGCTCCTCTTATAACACTCCAGTACTGATATAACCCCAGACATT
The DNA here is from genome assembly GCA_033576535.1 of Allobates femoralis. Classification (NCBI taxonomy): domain Eukaryota; kingdom Metazoa; phylum Chordata; class Amphibia; order Anura; family Aromobatidae; genus Allobates; species Allobates femoralis. The sequence goes on from JARQOC010000011.1 coordinate 5,152,818, forward strand.
ACATATGTGACTGATATCAGCCCTCTTATAACACTCCAGTACTGATATAACCCCCAGACATTACATATGTGACTGATATCAGCTCCTCTTATAACACTCCAGTACTGATATAACCCCAGACATTACATATGTGACTGATATCCGCTCCTCTTATAACGCTCCAGTACTGATATAACCCCAGACATTACATATGTGACTGATATCAGCTCCTCTTATAACACTCCAGTACTGATATAACCCCCAGACATTACATATGTGACTGATATCAGCTCCTCTTATAACCCTCCAGTACTGATATACCGTATATACTCGCGTATAAGCAGAGTTTTTCAGCCCAAAAATTGGGCTGAAAAGTACCCCCCTCGGCTTATACGCGAGTCAGTGCTGTATACCGATGTATACATCGGTACATACCGATGTATACATCGGTATACAGAAGCCCCCGTAATGCAGGGCCCCCCCAGCCTGACTCCGGTCACCTGTAAAGGAAACTATACTTATCACAGTGCCGCTGTCCGCGCCCGCTCGCACCCGCTCGCAGCTGCCGTACGCGATCCTCCATCTTCATGCGTCTTCTTCCTGTTTCTGTGCTCGTCGCAGGCAATGACGTCATTCCCTGCGACGAGCACAGGAAACAGGAAGAAGAGGCATGAAGATGGAGGATCGCGTACGGCAGCTGCAAGCGGGTGCGAGCGGGCGCGGACAGCGGCACTGTGATAAGTATAGTTTCCTTTACAGGTGACCGGAGTCAGGCTGGGGGGCCCTGGATTACGGGGGCTGCTGTAAACTACCGCTGGGGCTGCAATATACTACCACTGGGGCTGTATACACCACTGGGGCTGCAATATACTACCACTGGGGCTGTATACACCACTGGGGCTGCAATATACTACCACTGGGGCTGTATACACCACTGGGGCTGCAATATACTACCACGGGGGCTGTATACACCACCACGGGGGCTGTATACACCACCACGGGGGCTGTATACACCACCACGGGGGCTGTATACACCACCACGGGGGCTGTATACACCACCACGGGGGCTGTATACCACCACTGGGCTGTATACACCACCATGGGGCTGTATACACCACCACTGGGGCTGTATACACCACCACTGGGGCTGTATACACCACCACTGGGGCTGTATACACCACCACTGGGGCTGTATACACCACCACTGGGGCTGTATACACCACCACTGGGGCTGTATACACCACCACTGGGGCTGTATACACCACCACTGGGGCTGTATACACCACCACTGGGGCTGTATACACCACCACTGGGGCTGTATACACCACCACTGGGGCTGTATACACCACCACTGGGGCTGTATACACCACCACTGGGGCTGTATACACCACCACTGGGGCTGTATACACCACCACTGGGGCTGTATACACCACCACTGGGGCTGTATACACCACCACTGGGGCTGTATACACCACCACTGGGGCTGTATACACCACCACTGGGGCTGTATACACCACCACTGGGGCTGTATACACCACCACTGGGGCTGTATACACCACCACTGGGGCTGTATACACCACCACTGGGGCTGTATACACCACCACTGGGGCTGTATACACCACCACTGGGGCTGTATACACCACCACTGGGGCTGTATACACCACCACTGGGGCTGTATACACCACCACTGGGGCTGTATACACCACCACTGGGGCTGTATACACCACCACTGGGGCTGTATACACCACTGGGGCTGTATACACCACTGGGGCTGTATACACCACTGGGGCTGTATACACCACTGGGGCTGTATACACCACTGGGGCTGTATACACCACTGGGGCTGTATACACCACTGGGGCTGCTGGGGCTCCTATATACTACCACTGGGGCTGCTGTATACTACCACTGGGGCTGCTGGGGATGCTACATACTACCACTGGGGCTGCTGTATACTACCACTGGGGAGGCCTGTATACCACTGGGGGGGGGCCTGTATACCACACTGCTGGGGGCTGTATACCTGTGCTGAGGTCCACCCTCGGCTTATACACGAGTCAATAGGTTTTTCCAGATTTTTGGGGCAAAAGTAGGGGGGGGGGTCGGCTTATACACGAGTATATACGGTAACCCCAAACATTACATATGTGACTGATATCAGCTCCTCTTATAACACTCCAGTACTGATATAACCCCAGACATTACATATGTGACTGATATCAGCTCCTCTTATAACCCTCCAGTACTGATATAACCCCAGACATTACATATGTGACTGATATCAGCCCCTCTTATAACACTCCAGTACTGATATAACCCCAGACATTACATATGTGACTGATATCAGCTCCTCTTATAACACTCCAGTACTGATATAACCCCAGACATTACATATGTGACTGATATCAGCTCCTATTATAACACTCCAGTACTGATATAACCCCAGACATTACATGTGACTGATATCAGCTCCTCTTATAACCCTCCAGTACTGATATAACCCCAGACATTACATATGTGAGTGATATCAGCTCCTATTATAACCCTCCAGTACTGATATAACCCCAGACATTACATATGTGACAGATATCAGCTCCTCTTATAACGCTCCAGTACTGATATAACCCCAGACATTACATATGTGACTGATATCAGCCCTCTTATAACACTCCAGTACTGATATAACCCCAGACATTACATATGTGACTGATATCAGCCCTCTTATAACACTCCAGTACTGATATACACAGATGACATGTTGATTCCTGTCCCTTTAATATCCCGCTCTGGAGGGGCCGCACTTCCGGCCATTGTTCTCCCTTCATGGACATTTAGTATAAACTTCCCTTCCATCCGGCAGATGAGGGCTCCGTTTCGCTTGCGGGGTCACCGGCCCCAGCTCCTGTTATCAAGCTTGTGGCCCCTCATCCCTCCTGTAACTGGTGAATTAGGTGTCACTTTGTATTGTAGTTATGGTCCGTTCATTGCTCTGCTTAATTGTAAAGTGCTGTGGAATAATAATTTTATTATTGCCTCCTCTCTTATACCAGGGATAGACCCTTATATACAGAGTGCGGGGGGCCGGTGGGTTAGTATCAGACTTGTTGATCTCTCATCAGCTCCATGAAAGCCAATGTTCTACAGACACAATGACTAAACCAATAAAACATCCCAAATGGCAGAAAGTGGCTGATAACAGAGAGCAATTCATAACCTCATTAGGAACTAGAATTCTTAAAAGGTCAAGTACAAAAAGCAAAATCCTTATAACCCATTCATGCAACTTCAAATGTACATTTATGGCACAAACGGAACACCTGACACTGCTTACTGAGTGCAGCTCTGGAGTATAATGCAGGAGGTAACTCAGGATCAGTAATGTAATGTATGTACACAGTGACCGCACCAGCAGAATAGTGAGTGCAGCTCTGGAGTATAATACAGGAGGTAACTCAGGATCAGTAATGTAATGTATGTACACAGTGACTGCACCAGCAGAATAGTGAGTGCAGCTCTGGAGTATAATACAGGAGGTAACTCAGGATCAGTAATGTAATTTTTGTACACAGTGACTGCACCAGCAGAATAGTGAGTGCAGCTCTGGAGTATAATACAGGAGGTAACTCAGGATCAGTAATGTAATGTATGTACACAGTGACTGCACCAGCAGAATAGTGAGTGCAGCTCTGGAGTATAATACAGGAGGTAACTCAGGATCAGTAATGTAATGTATGTACACAGTGACTGCACCAGCAGAATAGTGAGTGCAGCTCTGGAGTATAATATAGTAATATATATAGTAATTGTTTCTTGTATACTATTTGCTGCACTCACTGTGGGTCGGACGTCTGAACGTCCGAAGAAAAAGCAGAACCGGTGGATTGTAGTCTGACTCTTCCTCAAATCACATCAACGGGGAAAATACAGACTGCAGGGACATAGTGGAGGACAGGCTTAACCCTTTATAAAAGCAGGAACACAGTGGATTATTAGGTCAGTAACAAACATGAGATCTTGCGGTAAATTACAATACATGACCCTGGCAAAATGTGTCCAAAGACCATGAGCCAATGACGAGCAACCTGAAGCCACCAGGGGGGTGCGATACAGGCAAATTCATGAGCTGGGGGGGGGGGGGGGCAAGAGGTGTCCCAGAGAGAGTGTGAACCAACTGTCAAACAAACCAGTGGACAATATACAAATTACACCCTGGTGCTCCCCTATAGAGGAGAAGAGCAGCGGCTGCTGAGCCAATTACAACCAAAACCCCGGAGAAGAGGCAACATGGGCAGAGCCAGCCTCATAAGTCAGCCACAGCATGTTCCCACTGATGGGCCACCCCAACACTCAGCTGGCCGGCGAAGCCACATTGCACCCCTCCTGCCGGCACAGCCACCCCCTAACCTTTTAGCAGAAGAGGCTGCCCGCATACCCTTCCAGCTGGCACGGCCATCCCCGTACCCCCATTGCCAGTGCAGCCACCCCCTAACTTACCAGTAGGTGAGGCTGCCCCATACCCCTATGGCCAGTGCAGCCACCCCCTAACCTACCAGTAGGTGAGGCTGCCCGCATACCCTTCCAGCCTGACTGCCCCTGTACCCCTCCGGCTAATGCAGCCACCCCCTAACCAACCAGTAGGTGAGGCTGCCCCCATACCACTCTAGCTGGTGCAGCCACCCCCTAACCTACCAGTAGGTGAGGCTGCCCCATACCCCTATGGCCAGTGCAGCCACCCCCTAACCTTCCAGTAGGTGAGGCTGCCCACATACCTCTAGCTGGTGCGGCCGCCCCCTAACCTTCCAGCAGAAGCTCTCGCCTCGGAGTATCTGAGAGAATCTGGAGCCGGGCAGACTGATCTTGTAAGAAAAGTCTCTTCCTGGCAAGGAGCCACCACGAGAAAAATGAGTATCTCTGGATATAAATGGCTGGAATTATAAACTATTAGGCTCGCTGGCATCTGTGGACGTCATACAGTTTATATGAAGGGAGAGCAGCCCCAGCTGTGGGGTCAGGAGATGTGCCCAGCCCCCGCTCTGTGCCAGCGGGTGACAGGGAGAAATGATGTCAGGAAGCTGCGGCTGACAGATCTGGACTATACAACCAGCACCGGCGCCCGATACATCTCCACATAACCCAACATGGCAGCCAGAACTAGAATGAACCCCCCCCCGGATTCACATCAAAGAACACATCCATAACAACATCTACAGATACCAGAGAGGAGTCAGAGACATCTACAATGGAGGCAGCGCGCCAACGTCTGTCATCCAAGGCCTCATTCACCCTCCGAAGACTATAATGAGTACGTGACTGTTCACATGTGTCCGAGAAAGCGAAAAATATCACCGAAACCAAGTCACTGCCATCAACAATCCGGTGCGTCTGTCTTCTCTCTACAATGTTACAATTTACAAACTCTTACTTTTTGCACACAACAAATATCAATAAGAATTGACTGAACACAGAGGAAAAACAGAAGGGAGTCCAGATACAAAACTGCTAATGTCTGAATGAGGCTTAAAGGGAACCTGTCACCTGGATCTAAGCCCCTACACTATCACTAGCTGTCCCTGCACCTTCCTAGCTGCTCCCTATCCCTCTCTGAGCTAAATCCACCCTATAAAACAGCAGAAAAATAACTTCTAACTTACAGCAGTCCCTGAGGCTGGGGACTGAAAAGGCGGCACCAGGCTCCATTCTGCCCTTCCTCGATGCAGCAGCACACGCCCCGCTGGGCGGCGTTATTCTCTCTTCATCGCCGCCTCCTCCATTTGGAATCTCCCACCCGCTTTACACTGTAAGGTAGCGGTTAGGATCGGCACGACAGAAGGCAGTGACTCAGGTATTTGCTCACAGCACACAGTTTAGGTATTCACAGACCTCCAGGTTCCGGGGCGCAGCCGAGTACAACCTCATACAATCCCAACAGCTGATATAGAAGCTCTGTACCTTCCCCTGGGTAGGCTGTGTTAGGTCAGCACACTACCTTTCTCTCCTCACCGTCCGCTCATTAGCCTCATGAACGTCCACTCAGAGCTCACAGGCTGTGATAAATCTTCACACAGCTCCTGCTGCTGTCCTGACACACTCCACCCCCTCCCCACAGCCCAGGGCCGCTCATATCATCTCCTATTCACCCGCACACCTGGGCGTCAGTGCTTTCAATCAGCACTCAGCTCCAGCAGCAGCTCACCCTGTGTGTGCTGCTACCGAGCAGAAGATACAATCTCCCATATGCTGTGTCCTGGTCAAGAGACACATCGAGGTCGCATCACCACAACATGATAGGTGTAAAGCAGGCGGGAGATTCCAAATGGAGGAGGCAGCGATAAAGAAAGAATAACGCCGCCCAGCGGGGCGTTGTGCTGCTGCATCGAGGAGGGGAGAATGGAGCCTGGGGCCGCCTCTTCAGTCCCCAGCGACTTCTGTAAGTTATAAAGTTATATTTCTGCTGTTTTATAGGGCGGATTTAGCTCAGAGAGGGATAGATAGGGAGCATTTTAGAGGGTGCAGGGACAGGTAGTGATAGTGTAGGGGCTTAGATCCAGGTGATAGGTTCCCTTTAATACACACTAATTTACATCATATGTGACTGATATCAGCTCCTCTTATAACACTCCAGTACTGATATAACCCCAGACATTACATATGTGACTGATATCAGCTCCTCTTATAACACTCCAGTACTGATATAACCCCAGACATTACATATGTGACTGATATCAGCTCCTCTTATAACACTCCAGTACTGATATAACCCCAGACATTACATATGTGACTGATATCAGCCCTCTTATAACCCTCCAGTACTGATATAACCCCAGACATTACATATGTGACTGATATCAGCCCCTCTTATAACACTCCAGTACTGATATAACCCCAGACATTACATATGTGACTGATATCAGCTCCTCTTATAACCCTCCAGTACTGATATAACCCCAGACATTACATATGTGACTGATATCAGCTCCTCTTATAACACTCCAGTACTGATATAACCCCAGACATTACATATGTGACTGATATCAGCCCTCTTATAACCCTCCAGTACTGATATAACCCCAGACATTACATATGTGACTGATATCAGCTCCTCTTATAACACTCCAGTACTGATATAACCCCAGACATTACATATGTGATGATATCAGCTCCTCTTATAACACTCCAGTACTGATATAACCCCAGACATTACATATGTGACTGATATCAGCCCTCTTATAACACTCCAGTACTGATATAACCCCAGACATTACATATGTGACTGATATCAGCTCCTCTTATAACCCTCCAGTCCTGATATACCCCCAGACATTACATATGTGACTGATATCAGCTCCTCTTATAACGCTCCAGTACTGATATGACCCCAGACATTACATATGTGACTGATATCAGCTCCTCTTATAACCCTCCAGTACTGATATAACCCCAGACATTACATATGTGACTGATATCAGCTCCTCTTATAACCCTCCAGTACTGATATAACCCCAGACATTACATATGTGACTGATATCAGCTCCTCCTATAACACTCCAGTACTGATATAACCCCAGACATTACATATGTGACTGATATCAGCTCCTCTTATAACACTCCAGTACTGATATAACCCCAGACATTACATATGTGACTGATATCAGCTCCTCTGATAACCATCCAGTACTGATATAACCCCAGACATTACATATGTGACTGATATCAGCTCCTCTTATAACACTCCAGTACTGATATAACCCCAGACATTACATATGTGACTGATATCAGCTCCTCTTATAACACTCCAGTACTGATATAACCCCAGACAGTACATATGTGACTGATATCAGCTCCTCTTATAACCCTCCAGTACTGATATAACCTCCAGACATTACATATGTGACTGATATCAGCTCCTCTTATAACACTCCAGTACTGATATAACCCCAGACATTACATATGTGACTGATATCAGGTTTGGGATTTGCTTTTACTTCTGTCCCCAACACTAAAGCCCCACAATTAGCACAAGGCTCTGGTCACACAGTGCGTTTGTTATTTTCAATGCACCTTAAAGTCACGTCCTAACAGTAAAAGCTGTGAGATGTCAGAGGCCTCTGCACTCGCTTGTGTTTTCCAGACAAGTTTAAAATTGCAATTTTTATTTTTTATTTATTTTAATCTGTGGCATGTTTTTTTCTGCAGTTTTTTCTCTTCCATGGAAAGGAAGGAGTGAAAGTAAAAAAACAAAACCACTTAACAAAACCTGTTCTTTAGCCAAGAACACATGTAATCTGCAAAAAATGCAGCCAAAAAAGCTGAAACTCACGTGATGATTACTGCTGTGGCCAACAGAGCAGATTTTGGCAGCGTGTGAACATGGTCTAAGCTCCAATACTGCAGCTCCTATCACCACAAATGTAGAATCACAACATGGACACTTCCCCTTTAAGAAGGCGCTCCGGGATCCAGGGTTACCTTTCCAAATCGTATCCTACATGAGCAGAGGACACCGAGCCTGAACCGCCATCAAAGCCACATAGAATAGAGCAGCTCGCTCCAGAGGGCCGGGCCCTCCAGGAATAGGGAGGGCGGTGGCAGGGAGGGCCCCCATATTATTAATTCCCTATCTTTAGCCATCTGCAGGGCTGTGGGTGGAGCGCGGAGCTCGTCACACCCTATAGAACATGCTAAATAAATATTGTCATAGGGTGGAAAAGTCCCGTAACTTTCTATCAAGTTCTGCATTTTAATTGCTCACCAACTTTAAAGGTCTCAGCTGTCAGTGACTGAACACAGAACACACCCAGAGCAGAGCGCCCTCCTGAGGCGACTGTGTGCATCATAAGGAGTGAGGGTTAAACACCAGTGATAGAATTTGCTTACCGTGTTTCCCCGAAAATAATACACCGTCTTATATTAATTCGTGCTCTGAAAGGTGCACCATGTCTTATTTTCGGGGAGGGGTATGGGGGTAGGGAGGCAGGGGGTGTCTGATATTACACACACACACACACACACACACACACACACACACACACACACACACTTTCTTACCGTACTTCTTTCCTCTGCGGTGGTGCACAGCCCACGAGCCCCGGGCCAATCACAGCCCACGAGCCCCGGGCCAATCACAGCCCACGAGCAATCAGAGGCTACTGACGTCAGCTGGCCCATGATTCCTGCACTGTGATTGGCGCAGGGCTCATGGGTGGAGACCAGCACAGAGCTCTGGAGCTGTGATTCACGGCTGCGCTCCAGGGCTGTGAGCGCGGCAGAAGAGCGGTACAGAGTGGTGGGCACTGGACAGCAGGGAGCGAGACACAGATGCATGCCCCGGTCTTGTGATCGGTGGCATGTTGAGGAGGTACGCCTTATAATCAGGGGGTCCCCCCCCCAGGCATGCCTTACTTTTGGGGAAACATGGTATCAGCATCAGGAGAATTCATTTTTAGAATTTTTTTCCTACATACCGGTTGTCGGCCGGCCCCCCCAATCCCCTTCAGCCGCCCCACGCTAGTCGGCCGGCCCTCTCCCAGCTAGTCAGCCAGGCCCCTCCAGCCGCCCCACGCTTGTCGGCCGGCCCCACTCCCCCCAGCCGCCCCGTGCTCACCATGTCAACTGTTAAAAATCACAAATCAAAGGAAGGAAACAGGATCAGGAAATTGAGGCGAAGGGAGGAAGAGGTCACAGAGGCCAGAGATTATGAAGGAGGAGAGGCCGGGGATGATGGAGGAGAGGGAGGACGGTGGAGAGGCCGGGGATGATGGAGGAGGGGGAGGACGGTGGAGAGGCCGGGGATGATGGAGGAGGGGGGAGGACGGTGGAGAGGCCGGGGATGATGGAGGAGGGGGGAGGACGGTGGAGAGGCCGGGGATGATGGAGGAGGGGGGAGGACGGTGGAGAGGCCGGGGATGATGGAGGAGGAGGGAGGACGGTGGAGAGGCCGGGGATGATGGAGGAGGAGGGAGGACGGTGGAGAGGCCGGGGATGATGGAGGAGGAGGGAGGACGGTGGAGAGGCCGGGGATGATGGAGGAGGAGGGAGGACGGTGGAGAGGCCGGGGATGATGGAGGAGGGGGGAGGACGGTGGAGAGGCCGGGGATGATGGAGGAGGGGGGGAGGACGGTGGAGAGGCCGGGATGATGGAGAGGAGGGGGGAGGACGGTGGAGAGGCCGGGGATGATGGAGGAGGTGGGAGGACGGTGGAGAGGCCGGGGATGATGGAGGAGGAGGGAGGACGGTGGAGAGGCCGGGGATGATGGAGGAGGGGGGAGGACGGTGGAGAGGCCGGGGATGATGGAGGAGGGGGGAGGACGGTGGAGAGGCCGGGGATGATGGAGGAGGGTGGGAGGACGGTGGAGAGGCCGGGGATGATGGGAGGAGGGAGGACGGTGGAGAGGCCGGGGATGATGGAGGAGGAGGGAGGACGGTGGAGAGGCCGGGGATGATGGAGGAGGAGAGGGAGGACGGTGGAGAGGCCGGGGATGATGGAGGAGGAGGAGGAGGAGGAGAGGGAGGACGGTGGAGAGGCCGGGGATGATGGAGGAGGAGGAGGAGGAGGAGAGGGAGGACGGTGGAGAGGCCGGGGATGATGGAGGAGGAGGGAGGACGGTGGAGAGGCCGGGGATGATGGAGGAGGAGGGAGGACGGTGGAGAGGCCGGGGGATGATGGAGGAGGAGGAGGAGGAGGAGAGGGAGGACGGTGGAGAGGCCGGGGATGATGGAGGAGGAGGAGGAGGAGAGGGAGGACGGTGGAGAGGCCGGGGATGATGGAGGAGGAGAGGGAGGACGGTGGAGAGGCCGGGGATGATGGAGGAGGAGAGGGAGGACGGTGGAGAGGCCGGGGATGATGGAGGAGGAGGAGGAGGAGGAGGAGGAGAGGGAGGACGGTGGAGAGGCCGGGGATGATGGAGGAGGAGGAGGAGGAGGAGGAGGAGAGGGAGGACGGTGGAGAGGCCGGGGATGATGGAGGGAGGAGGAGGAGGAGGAGGAGGAGGAGAGGAGGACGGTGGAGAGGCCGGGGATGATGGAGGAGGAGGAGGAGGAGGAGGAGGAAAGGGAGGACGGTGGAGAGGCCGGGGATGATGGAGGAGGAGGAGGAGGAGGAGGAAAGGGAGGACGGTGGAGAGGCCGGGGATGATGGAGGAGGAGGAGGAGGAGGAGGAGGAGGAGAGGGAGGACGGTGGAGAGGCCGGGGATGATGGAGGAGGAGGGAGGACGGTGGAGAGGCCGGGGATGATGGAGGAGGAGGGAGGACGGTGGAGAGGCCGGGGATGATGGAGGAGGAGGAGGAGGAGAGGGAGGACGGTGGAGAGGCCGGGGATGATGGAGGAGGAGGAGGAGGAGAGGGAGGACGGTGGAGAGGCCGGGGATGATGGAGGAGGAGAGGGAGGACGGTGGAGAGGCCGGGGATGATGGAGGAGGAGAGGAGGACGGTGGAGAGGCCGGGGATGATGGAGGAGGAGAGGGAGGACGGTGGAGAGGCCGGGGATGATGGAGGAGGAGAGGGAGGACGGTGGAGAGGCCGGGGATGATGGAGGAGGAGAGGGAGGACGGTGGAGAGGCCGGGGATGATGGAGGAGGAGAGGGAGGACGGTGGAGAGGCCGGGGATGATGGAGGAGGAGAGGGAGGACGGTGGAGAGGCCGGGGATGATGGAGGAGGAGGAGGAGGAGGAGGAGGAGGAGGAGAGGGAGGACGGTGGAGAGGCCGGGGATGATGGAGGAGGAGGAGGAGGAGGAGGAGGAGGAGGAGGAGAGGGAGGACGGTGGAGAGGCCGGGGATGATGGAGGAGGAGGAGGAGGAGGAGGAGGAGGAGGAGAGGGGGACGGTGGAGAGGCCGGGGATGATGGAGGAGGAGGAGGAGGAGAGGAGGAGGAGGAGGAGGAGGAGGAGGAGGAGGAGAGGGAGGACGGTGGAGAGGCGGGGATGATGGAGGAGGAGGGAGGAGGAGGAGGAGGAGGAGGAGAGGGAGGACGGTGGAGAGGCCGGGGATGATGGAGGAGGAGGAGGAGAGGCGGGGATGATGGAGGAGGAGGAGGAGAGGCCGGGGATGATGGAGGAGGAGGAGGAGAGGCCGGGGATGATGGAGGAGGAGGAGGAGAGGCGGGGATGATGGAGGAGGAGGAGGAGAGGCCGGGGATGATGGAGGAGGAGGAGGAGAGGCCGGGGATGATGGAGGAGGAGGAGGAGAGGCCGGGGATGATGGAGGAGGAGGAGGAGAGGCCGGGGATGATGGAGGAGGAGGAGGAGAGGCCGGGGATGATGGAGGAGGAGGAGGAGAGGCCGGGGATGATGGAGGAGGAGGAGGAGAGGCCGGGGATGATGGAGGAGGAGGAGGAGAGGCCGGGGATGATGGAGGAGGAGGAGGAGAGGCGGGGATGATGGAGGAGGAGGAGGAGAGAGGCCGGGGATGATGGAGGAGGAGGAGGAGAGGCCGGGGATGATGGAGGGGAGGAGGAGAGGCGGGGATGATGGAGGAGGAGGAGGAGAGGCCGGGGATGATGGAGGAGGAGGAGGAGAGGCCGGGGATGTGGAGGAGGAGGAGGAGAGGCCGGGGATGATGGAGGAGGAGGAGGAGGAGGCGGGATGTGGAGGAGGAGGAGGAGAGGCCGGGGATGATGGAGGAGGAGGAGGAGAGGCCGGGGATGATGGAGGAGGAGGAGGAGAGGCCGGGGATGATGGAGGAGGAGGAGGAGAGGGAGGACGGTGGAGAGGCCGGGGATGATGGAGGAGGAGGAGGAGAGGGAGGACTGTGGAGAGGCCGGGGATGATGGAGGAGGAGAGGGAGAGACTGTGGAGAGGCCGGGGATGATGGAGGAGGAGGAGAGGGAGGACGGTGGAGAGGCCGGGGATGATGGAGGAGAGGAGGGAGGGAGGACGGTGGAGAGGCCGGGGATGATGGAGGAGGAGGAGAGGGAGGACGGTGGAGAGGCCGGGGATGATGGAGGAGGGGGAGAGGGAGGACGGTGGAGAGGCCGGGGATGATGGAGGAGGAGGAGAGGGAGGACTGTGGAGAGGCCGGGGATGATGGAAGAGGAGGAGAGGGAGGACGGTGGAGAGGCCGGGGATGATGGAAGAGGAGGAGAGGGAGGCCGGTGGAGAGGCCGGGGATGATGGAGGCCGGTGTCTCTCCGGGTTGTGGTGTCTCTGTCCCCCCGGTGTGGGCTCTCACCTCCGGTGTCTCCGTCGCTCCCGGTCCTCGGTCTCCCCTCTCTCCTCTCCGGGCGCGGCTCCGCTTCCTGCAGCCGCTACAGATTCCCGGATGGGACAATTCAGCACTGGTCGGATGTACGGAGCGTCGGTTGGGACACAACGGGTAGAGCGGAGCGGCCGCGCATGCGCAGTACACACTGTAGACAACTTGTGGTGACAGGCCCGGGGTGCGGGGGGGCGGCAGGAGGACGGCGCTTTATATCCGGTGATAATGCCGGTGCCGGGGCTCAGTCTGGACACTGAACACTTCTTGCTATTGCACCAAATCTTTGTTGCTTTACGACATGCCGTAAATGTGTGTCAAGATGCGCCTAAATTATGGCGGAAATGACGCCTGTGTGACCCCCGGACACTAAGGACCCAAAATCAGGATTGTGGCTTGTGAGGTGAAGACCCCCCCCCTTCACCAGGGGGTGTAACAAGAAGCTCCGGGGCCCAATGTGAAAGCTCCAACGGGGCCCCCCGAATATCCGGGGTGGAGTTGGTTCTTATTTGACTATTTTTTTATTTTCTGATTTTTACAGGTTTTTCATAAAAATAAACCATTGTAAGTATATAACACTCTGCAGTCCTGTGTGAGGACACTGAGACAGGGGTAAAACATTACAAGACTGGCACAAAAAGGGCATCAACGTGGGCACTGAGGTCTGGTGTTGAAGGGGTTAAAGGGCTTTGGGCCACTGATCTAACACCTGATTTACATCCCTAGTGATGCCTCACATCACAGTCATCACTTCAGCCCCAACCAAATGGGTTTGGCCATCAAAACTGGCATCAAAGTGGGCAGAGATTTGAATAAGGAGCAGGTGTTTTTGAGGGGTTAAATGACTTTGGGCCAACTGATATCTCACCATATGTACACACCTAGTGATGCCCCGAAACAAATCCATGTCACTCCAGCCTGGCACAAATGGGTTCTGGGCATCAAAGTGGGCAAATCACCATTTTCACATATTTGAATAAGTAACAGTTGTTTTTGAGGGGTTAAATGCCTTTGTGCCACTAATTAACACCTGATTTACATACCTACTGATGCCCCACATCAAATCCATGACTCTCCTGCCTGACACCACATGGGTTCTGGGCATCAGAACTGGCATCAAAGTGGGCAGAGACCCAATTTTCCACATATTTGAATAAGTAACAGCTGTTTTTGAGGGTTAAATGGCTTTGGGTCACTGATGTCTAACCATAAATTCATACTGGTAATGCCCTACATCAAATTCATGTCACTTCAGCCTGGCCCAAATGGGTTCTGGCCCATCAAAACTGGCATCAAAGTGGGCAGAAACCCATATTTCACAGATTTGAATAAGTAACAGCTGTCTTGAGGGGTTTAAATGGCTTTGTGCCACTGATCTAACACCTGATTTACATACCTACTGATGCCCCACATGAAATCCATGATAAATACAAATACTTTGACATTACCTGCTGGCCTCTGATTGGCTGGCAGCTGCTGGCCTCTGATTAGTAGATCTTACTTTTGGGAATGCCTTATATTTATCAGTGTAGGAAAACCTCTAATAGGTATTATTTTCAGGGTAACACAGTAGGTAAATAATTGTGGTGTGAGATCAGTGGCCCAAAGCCATTTAACCCTTAAAAACAGCTGTTACTTATCAAAATCTATGAAAATTGGGTCTCTGTCCATTTTGATGCCAGTTTTGATGCCCAGAACCCATTTGGGCCAGGCTGGAGTGACATGAATTTGATGTGGGGCATCAGTAGATATGTAAATCAGGTGTTAGATCAGTGGGCCACAGCTATTTTAATTCCTTAAAAACAGCTGTTACTATTCATTTCTGTGAAATTTGGGTCTCTGCCCACTTTGATGCCAGTTTTGATGCCCAGAACCCATTTGTGTCAGGCTGAAGTGACATGGATTTCATGTGGGGCATCAGTAGGTATGTAAATCAGGTGTTAGATCAGTGGCCTAAAGCCATTCAACCCTCTAAAAAATAGCTGTTAGTTATTCAAATCTGTGAAAATTGGGTCTCTGCCCACTTTGATGCCAGTTTTGATGCCCAGAACCCATTTGGGCCAGGCTGGAGTGACATGAATTTTGATGTGGGGCATCACTAGATATGTAAATCAGGTTTTAAATCAGTGGCCCAAAGCCCTTTAACACCTTCAATACCAGACCTCAGTGCCCCTTTGATGCCCATTTTTGTGCCAGTCTTCTAATTTTTGTATCCGTTTTTAAGTGTATTCACAAGAGGGCACATGACTGCATAGTATTGTATACTTAGAATGTTTTCTTTTTATTGAAAAACCTGTAAAAATCAGAAAATAAAAAATAGTCAAATAAGAAACCAACTTCAGCATCGTCCCAAATATTGTAAATCTCTAATAGCTTTAGTCTTTTTCTATAGGCCAAAGGGACCTTTGGGGCCCCCTAGGATCCAGGGCCCGGGTGTGATAGCAGCTCCTGCACCTGTTGTAGTTACACCCCTTCCCTGGCTATCACTATCTGTCCCTGCAGTTTCCTAATCCTATAATAATCACCTCAGGCCCTTCAGATCCGCGTTTTTCGCTTATAGCGGCAGATTTTCACATCTCCTGCCTGACGGCTGCACTTGCGGTGAGCCCCCATGCATTGTCTATGGGGCTTGCGGCAAGTGCTGTATTGCCGTGATCCGGCAGTTGCGGCCAGAAAAATAAAATGCGGTCAGCAGTGGGTTTTTTACGCGACCACAAGTGCCGGATCTGCTGCAGCCGGTTAGAACTGCACTTGTTGCATCGGACCACTAACCTCATAGACAATGCATGGGGCCGTTAGCCGGCGAAAACCGCTGATGTGAAAGGGGCCTAATACTGTGCTGTAATCACTGAGAACAATCAGTAACAACAGGTTATAGGGCCAAGTTCACATTGTTAGAGCTCTCAATTACAATGGAAACGTTAACTGTGTCTGTTGTAAGTGACAGCAAAAGTGGCAATTTCAGGCATTTTTGAGTGCATGTGTTTTTGATACCTCAAAAATCTATACGCTATATGAGATAGATATATAGATATATACATAGATAGAATAGATAGATGATAGGATAGACAGATAATAGTAAAGGATAGATAGATGATAGGCTTAGATAGAATAGATGATAAGATAGATTAGATAGATAGATAGATAGATAGATAGATAGAATACATGATAGTATAGAAAGCTAGAAGATAGGATAGATAGAATAGATTAGGATAGATAAGATAGATGAGAGAATAGCAGTACCAGCCTCTCTGCTCTGTCTCCCCGCTCGCTCTCTGCTGTTCTCGGGTCGCTCGGTGAATGTTCATGAGCTTAATGAGCGGCACCAGAAGCGGAGAGACTGCAAACACATGCAGACACACGCCTATTTTGACAGCGTTAGTCTACGTTTGTTGATTGGAGGCCTATGGATGTGTTCACGTCGGTTACATTGTGTTTGTGCTTCTTTCCAACTGATCCGTTTAGCACAAACGCAATGTGAACCCGGCCTAAGCTCCGTCTGGACTCCGGCTGTTCTGCCTGCGGCCATGTCCCCTTTGCTTTTCCTTTTTTGGGGCTGTGATTTCTTATATTCAGGATTATTCACTTTGTGGAGGGACGACAGCTCCGGACATGGAAGAAAATTAATCAACAAAAGTACAAATGACCTAATAATTGTGTACAGTGAAGTAAGATCTGCAGTGGCCTAAGGTGCCCGGGCACAGGTGGACCAAGATGGCAGTGACAGGGGTCTAATGAAATGGTAACCCTGTCTCCAGGGTAGGGGGTTACGTGCTGGGGCCCGTGTGCACTGCTAATTCAGATATTTAAATGCTGCTGTCACTGATTGACAGCAGCGGTATGTAGATAGATTACCAATATCGATCGGAGCAGTATGTTCTTGCTGATGGCACGGTATGGAGTGGATGGACGTAGGTGCACCCCTGCAGGTGACCGGTCTCCATCTGGAGTTCAGGTTCACAGAGGATTGTCTGCACTGGATACAATTGTAACAGACCCTCAACCACATTATATCTCCTCAGCAGTTGATGCTATTACTCCCATATTCTGCTCCTCCGTTGCCTGTTTTTTACATTTAGTATTGACGAAGTTGACGTTAGGAGAACAATCGCTCAGGAAAGAGATTATTTCCTGCAGCCCAGAAATCTCACCGGGATGAGGCCACAGGAAGAAGTGAAAGGTCCACCGGAAAGTGACATCAGTAGACTCAGGTCACAAGAGACCACAGCAACATGGTGCCCCCAAATATCCTACACCCCAATATATTCACATAATGAGACACTGAGGTCACAAGAAACCACAGCAATATGGCGCCCCCCAAATATCCCACATCCCAATATATTCACATAATGAGAGACACTGAGGTCACAAGAGACCACAGCAGCATGGCCCCCCAAATATCCCACACCCCAATATATTCACATAATGAGAGACACTGAGGTCACAAGAGACCACAGCAATATGGCGCCCCCAAATATCCCACACCCCAATATATTCACATAATGAGAGACACTGAGGTCACAAGAGACCACAGCAACATGGCGCCCCCAAATATCCCACACCCCAATATATTCACATAATGAGAGACACTGAGGTCACAAGAGACCACAGCAACATGGTGCCCCCAAATATCCCACACCCCAATATATTCACATAATGAGAGACACTGAGGTCACAAGAGACCACAGCAACATGGCGCCCCATGACCCCACAACCAAATGTATTCACATAGAGACATGAGGTCACAAGTGACCACTGCGTCCCTAAATACCCCGCACGCCAATGTATTTACATAGAGACATGAGGTCACAAGACCACGGCAACATGACACCCCATGACCCCACACCCCAATATATTCACATAGAGACATAAGGTCACAATAGACCACAGCAACATGGTGCCCCATGACCCCACACCCCAATATATTCACATAATGAGAGACTCTGAGGTCACAAGAGACCACAGCAATATGGTGCCCTATGACCCCACACCCCAATATATTCACATAATGAGAGACACTGAGGTCACAAGAGACCACGGCAACATGGCACCCCCAAACACTCTGCACCACAATATATTCACATAGAGATATGAGGTCACAAGAGACCACGGCAACATGGCACCCCCAAACACTCTGCACCACAATATATTCACATAGGGATATGAGGTCACAAGAGACCACGGCAACGTGGCACCCCCAAACACTCTGCACCACAATATATTCACATAGGGATATGAGGTCACAAGAGACCACAGCAACATGGCACCCCCAAACACTCTGCACCACAATATATTCACATAGGGATATGAGGTCACAAGAGACCACGGCAACATGGCACCCCCAAACACTCTGCACCACAATATATTCACATAGGGATATGAGGTCACAAGAGAGCACGGCAACATGGTGCCTCCAAATATCCCACACCTCAATATATTCACATAATGATACAAAGGTCACAAGAGACCACAGCAACATGGCGCCCCATGACCCCACGCTCCAATATATTCACATAGAGACATGAGGTCACAAGTAACCAGCGAAAAACTGCACCCCCCAAACACCCTGCACCCCAATATATTCACATAGAGACATGAGGTCACAAGTGCCCTCTGTGCCCCTAAACTCCCTGCAACCCAATATATTCACAGATACATGAGGTCACAAGGGACCACAGCAACATGGCGCTTCATGACCCAGCACCCCAATATATTCAAGTAGAGACTTTAGGTCACAAGTGCCCTCTGTGCCCCTAAATACCCCGCACCCCAATATATTCACATAATGAGAGACTCTTGAGATTTCCCTGTCTCTGTCCATCACTCCTTATAATCTACCCAGCACCCGCCTACTGCATGCGATTGACCGCTTATTCTAGGGATTCTGCTAGATTAGATTAAGATTGTGTGTCTGAGACAAAAAAAATAGTAGGAAAAATTGAAAATACACCTAAAGCGTAATCGTCATTAAAATGTTTATTCAATAGTAATATAGAGCAAGTGAAAATAATCAAGTTTCACATAAACCTTATTAATGAAATCAGGAAGGAAAGCATTAAAAATCCTTCGACAAGATGTCGTCAGCAGCTGTGTGCGAGGCTCATTCTCAGTCAACTCCGTCTTCAGGGGGCGTGGCCTAAACTGCATTCACGATACAGATAAAGATTGTAGCGGTCTTTTAGCCAATGCCTCTCTCTGGGTTAAATAATACTCCAGTTTATGGGTAAACAGGGACCTTCTATGGAGAATTAAAATCACCTAAGGCCAATGAGAATCAGCACACAGTCAGAAGGCAGGACCCCATAATCTAAATAAGAAAACTGACAGCACCACAAGTGTGAACAGGGGCATAGTGAACATGGCATATACTATAACAAAAAGAAAGTTGCACTCTGCATTGCTAAAGCATATAAACAATTAATATAATGAATATGAACATGCATTCCTGCTAAGAAAAAATATAAAAAAATAGATATTAACATATAAAAAAAAGGCCAGTTTTATGTGAGCCCAGTAGCCATGTCAAGGCGCATCTCTTCGCTGGGTCCCTACCTAAGCTAATGCCTCTGGGTTAAAATATAGTACTATACTATAAGAAATAAAGAGTTGCAGTCTGAAATGCTAAGGCAGCAAACAATATAGGAGTATAGACATGCATTACTGCTAATGGAAATATTAAAAAATGCAGACACTAAGTATATAAAAAAGGCGAGTTGTATGTGAGCCCAGTAGCCAACGTCAAGGCGCATCTCTTCACTGGGTCCCTACTAAACTTATGCTGAAATGCGAAGACAGCAAACAATGAGTATAAGAATATGGACGTCTACTTATATACCGTAATTGCCTTGGGACCGCAAGTCGAGATGTCAGCTTTTCTTCTTCATCTGATTGGTCCATGTGAGCGACGCCGTATTGGTCCACTTCAAACAGAAAAAAAAAAACAGCCGCCATATTGGGACACCCAAGTGATGTGTCAGCATACCGGCTGCAGGCTGATGCTCACCCCCAGGTCCTCCTTCACCGCTGCTGGGAGCCCTGCGCCTCAGTAAAGAGCTGAAGGACCTGGGATGATGTCATTGTCATATGATCAGTACAGGGGGAGCCCAGTAGTCTTATTAGTGGCGGTGCAGGACCAATGTCATGTGACTCAAAGGGGTGGAGCTAAGAGACCACACAGGGACAAAGCACAGGCGGCCAGGGACAGAGAGACAACAAAGAGGGGGATGTACAGGGGCCACAGGGAGGCACTGAGAGCGCACAGTGGGCCACAGAGAGTGTCACAGGGGGGCACAGATGAGAGTGGACAGGGGGGCCACAGAGAGTGCACAAGGGGGCAACAGAGAGAGTCACAGAACAGCCACAGGGGAGCCACAGAGAGTGTGTCGAGCCCACTGGGACGGGGTACTCGGTACCGGATCGGGTCTGCTACTGGGGAAGTCACGGGTGGTCCTGGTCCGGTCTGTGTCCCGGGCCCTGGCAATAGTAAAGGATATTTACAGGGGATAATGTCAGTCGTGACGCCACCCACAGTGTGTGGCCAGTATTGGGGCCGTCGCTGCCGCAGAATCTCCAGGGATGATGTGATGGCAGCGGAGATGGAATAGTTCCCGTGGGCAGAACTGTGTTCCCCGGGGCAGTGATGGTTAAAGTCTATGGTGTAGTGTGCAGGCCTGGTGCTGGGTGCAGTACACTTACTGTCCAGATGCTATAGGAATCCTCCTTCAGTGTTGGAGCCTGCACGCTGTGGCTCTCCAGGCGTGGGGCTGCTGCAAACCTGTATGTAAGGAGTCGTGTTCAGGCAGAGAGATACAAGGGAGTCGTGTTCAGGGTTCACCGTGTTTACTTCTCAAGCTCTCAAGTTCAGTTTACAGTTCAGTTCAGTTCTTACAGTTCAGTTCAGTATATGGGCACACTTTCCCCTCCGGGTTCCCTTTACTCTCTGCAGCCAGGTCTCTCCTACTGTGACACCCTCACTCTGTCTCTGTGTCCTTCCCAGGCTGTTGACTCTCTCTCTCTGTGTTCACTTGGTTGTGTGTGACTCCGGACAGTATGGCGGTGACTCGGGCCCCTGTGGGCCCTCCTGGTTGTCACTGAGCTGCCTGTCCTTTGGGGTAGGGACCCTAACGTGTAGCTGTGGTCCCCCGTCGGTTGTCTGGGGATGCCGGGTGAAGCTACGGTCCCCTCTAGAGCCGACACTGTACTCAGCCCAGCCTCCAGCAGTCCTCCCGTGTGAGGCTCTACCAGGCTCTCTCTACTGTGTCTTCGGGTATCATAGGAGGGCTACTCCGCCTGCAGTCTGTCGTCTCGGCTGTAGTTCTAGGGCCCGGAATCACCTCCCTCACACTCCTGGGGTGCTGGCTTCGGACGTGCTTTCTCTCTGCGGCTCGCACTGGCTCTGTTCAGATTCTGCGCTCCTACACCCCACACTGGCAGGACGTGTGATTCCTTTCTTTGCTGCTCAGCCTACCTCGGCCTACTGACTCCATTCTCCTCCCCCTTCACTATTTCTACCGTCTGTCACCTGACTTCGTGTGTGCCCACCCACTGCTCTAAACCCACCACCCCTCGCCTGCTTAGAGTTCCTAGGCTCCGGGTTGGGTGCTGCCCTCTACTGTACGTGGGTTGTGAGGGTGTTGGTGTTCAACTGTCGTCCTACCTGCCTGGCTGCAGTTCCCTTTGTGGCCTCCTGTACGCAGGGGCGCCACAAGTGCACAAGGGGCCACAGAAAGAGTCACAGAACGGCCACAGGGGAGCCACAGAGAGTGCACAAGGGGGCCACAGAGAGAGTCACAGAATGGCCACAGAGAGATTCACAGGGGGGCACAGAGAATGTACAGGGGACACAGAGAGCCACAGGGGGATCACAGAGAGCCACAAGGGGGCCACAGAGACCACAAAGAGAGTGCACAGGGGGCAACAGAGAGAGTCACAGAGATCACACAGAAGGGCCACAGAGAACCACAGGGGGGCCACAGAGAGAGTACAAGGGGGCTACAGGAGGGCCACAGAGAGATTCACAGGGGGGCACAGAGAATGTACAGGGGCCACAGAAAGCCAAAAGAGGGCCACAGAGACCGCAAAGAGAGTGCACAGAAGCCAGAGAGAGAGTCACAGGGGGCCACAGAGAGCGCACAGGGGGGGCACAGAGAGAACAAATGAGGGGTACAGAGACCACACAGGGAGCACACAGACCGCACCTCCCGATGCGATAGCACTGGGCCCACATCTAGTCCATTTCTAAATGTAAAACATGTAATATATAAACCCCAGCCTCCTTCTTGAGAAGTCTGATGGCTTAATAAATAAGGTTGGTGACGGTGATGGCCGCGCCCATCCAGTTGGGTTATCATAGTTTGGGGGTTCGGGGGTAGAGTCCAGGGGACGGTTCAGGTTGAACATCGCTGTGATTGACAGCTGCTTATTCACGGCAGCCCAGCACTTCCCGAGATCTTATATTATCCGGGGACTCACAACCTCCACAATCCAGGAGACGACCCCTGAATCGCAAATCCCCTTAGAAAGAATCAGTCGTTTAATAGCAGCTGCGTGGGCCAATTATAAAGCCTTTGTTAGGGAAATCTCGCGCAGGGCCCCGGCGCCTTATGAATTTTCAGAGCCCCTTTAAGTCCCTCTCCGGGGAAGGAAAATATCTTTAAATTAAAAAACAATCATTTTTTTTTTCTTAATTTATGATAATTTGACCAGGTCTCACTTTCAAGTTTACAATTGAGGCCCGAATCTAAAAAAAAAAAAAAGTCTATTTAATTTTTAATTTTTTAATTTTTTGGAATAAAAACCATAACCAATCGTAGATATTAGGTATGAAGCGTCTGCGGATACCGCGGTCAGGAGTCCGATACGTAAATCTCCTCTTCAGAGACTCTCGGCTTTCACAAAGCCTTTGTTTCTCTGCTTGGGGAATTAGCATTTTCATAAAAGCTTTTAATGGAATTCCAGGGAAAAAAGCTTAAATATAAAAAAAAATACTGAAGAGATTTAAGTGGAGGCTTCGGCTTAGCAGAGATTTATTTTGTCTCTTGTCAAAGAAGGGTGTGACCCCCGCACTTCAGAAGAAAGGTGGAGGCCGCGGCCTCACCAGACCCCCGTGTTGCCCCTGACGTAGGATGAAGAGGGGCTGGTTGTTTTTAGTTTTGTTTTTCTAGGTGATGTGATGAGGGCAGATGTCCAGTGCCAGGGGGCACCGTGTGCCACGCCCGGGGAACGCCAACCTAACCTTCATGTTCTGCCTAATCTCTTCCACTACATAAGACTTTAAATAGAATGTCAATAAATGATACATTTTGGGTTGTGCGGTTCAGGAATATAGGCAGGAAAGTGGCAACAATGTAACAAGTTTCAATCTATGCAAATGAGGCTGAGCCGCCTGGCTCCACTCCTGGCGATCGCGGTGTTAATCACACGGATTTTAAAGTCCTGTTTACAGTTAGGGCCAGAAATATTTGGACAGTGACACAAGTTTTGTTATTTTAGCTGTTTACAAAAACATGTTCAGAAATACAATTATATATATAATATGGGCTGAAAGTGCACACTCCCAGCTGCAATATGAGAGTTTCCACATCCAAATCGGAGAAAGGGTTTAGGAATCATAGCTCTGTAATGCATAGCCACCTCTTTTTCAAGGGACCAAAAGTAATTGGACAATGGACTCTAAGGGCTGCAATTAACTCTGAAGGCGTCTCCCTCGTTAACCTGTAATCAATGAAGTAGTTAAAAGGTCAGGGGTGGATTCCAGGTGTGTGGTTTTGCATTTGGAAGCTGTTGCTGTGACCAGACAACATGCGGTCAAAGGAACTCTCAATTGAGGTGAAGCAGAACATCCTGAGGCTGAAAAAAAAGAAAAAATCCATCAGAGAGATAGCAGACATGCTTGGAGTAGCAAAATCAACAGTTGGGTACATTCTGAGAAAAAAGGAATTGACTGGTGAGCTTGGGAACTCTAAAAGGCCTGGGCGTCCACGGATGACAACAGTGGTGGATGATCGCCGCATACTTTATTTGGTGAAGAAGAACCCGTTCACAACATCAACTGAAGTCCAGAACACTCTCAGTGAAGTAGGTGTATCTGTCTCTAAGTCAACAGTAAAGAGAAGACTCCATGACAGTACATACAAAGGGTTCACATCTAGATGCAAACCATTCATCAATTCCAAAAATAGACAGGCCAGAGTTACATTTGCTGAAAAAACACCTCAAGAAGCCAGCTCAGTTCTGGAAAAGTATTCTATGGACAGATGAGACAAAGATCAACCTGTACCAGAATGATGGGAAGAAAAAAGTTTGGAGAAGAAAGGGAACGGCACATGATCCAAGGCACACCACATCCTCTGTAAAACATGGTGGAGGCAATGTGATGGCATGGGCATGCATGGCGTTCAATGGCACTGGGTCACTTGTGTTTATTGATGACATAACAGCAGACAAGAGTAGCCGGATGAATTCTGAAGTGTACCGGGATATACTTTCAGCCCAGATTCAGCCAAATGCTGCAAAGTTGATTGGACGGCGCTTCATAGTACAGATGGACAATGACCCCAAGCATACAGCCAAAGCTACCCAGGAGTTCATGAGTGCAAAAAAGTGGAACATTCTGCAATGGCCAAGTCAATCACCAGATCTTAACCCAATTGAGCATGCATTTCACTTGCTCAAATCCAGACTTAAGACGGAAAGACCCACAAACAAGCAAGACCTGAAGGCTGCGGCTGTAAAGGCCTGGCAAAGCATTAAGAAGGAGGAAACCCAGCGTTTGGTGATGTCCATGGGTTCCAGACTTAAGGCAGTGATTGCCTCCAAAGGATTCGCAACAAAATATTGAAAATAAAAATATTTTGTTTGGGTTATGTTTATTTGTCCAATTACTTTTGACCTCCTAAAATGTGGAGTGTTTGTAAAGAAATGTGGTAAGAGCTTGTGTGAATGGCGTGCACTCAAATAGGGAGTTGTTGAGGTGCAAGTGAAAGGATTGATAGAACCCGTACTTCAGAAATGCGAAATATCACTGCACTCTCAGAGTCATATATGATGCAAGGTGAAAAGTTTTATTGTATATGAACAACAAGCGACCACTGACGCCGTTTCGGTCCACAATTTCGGACCTTTCTCAAAGTGTCGCTGGAATTAAAACAAAATGAACAAGTGTGAACATAAGTGAAAAAAAGTATTTTTGGGTGACTGTACATATATACAAAAATGAAATGCATCATCAGATTCATGACATGTATATTCTTGGTTCGTATTTTCCATAGAGGCAAGCATTCAATTTGAGATCATCATCGTATACCAGAGTACAATCAAAACCAGACTACTAGGAAAAGGTAGTTCAGAGTCAGATCTAGGTAGAAAGGAGTGCTGGAAATGGTACGTACTGATGGATAGTGGTGTCTAGGTCACTCAAAAGATGAAAGTAAATACAGTTATCCATTCAGTTTGGAAGGGCTGTTTAGTGATGGAGTAACCTAGATGAGGAGTTTTTGAAGGGAAAGGTATGATCTAGGGTGTAAGGAAACACTACCCACTTAGGGGTTTTTTTTGTTGTGTTATTATCAGGAGCCCACCTGTGGAAGTTAAAGGCTTTGTTGAATCCGGGGGCACTTAATTGAACCGTCCCACTGGAGTAATGCTGATCCACCTGTGGGGGATATATAGTGTAATATCTACCCTTCTTACACAGAGCTGTGTTGAGTATTTGTATAACATAAAAGAATACCATAAGTTCAGTAGTGGTCCCAGCTTTCACAAGTAAACAGTTTAGGTAGAGAGGCCAATCTAGGTAATGCATACAGTTGTAACCTGAAATAGATAGTAGGGTAAGTAAAGTCACTTATCTGCAGAATCAAAACTATATTCGGATAATGAAAAGTATTGCCAAACATACCAACAAATACTAAATAAATGCTCTTTCGACCTGATGCTCCTGACCATTGAATATTTGCAGGAGTCCATCAGAGAGACAAAAGAAAAAATCATAACGATAGACAACCAACTGAGGGCAACACTGAACAGCACTGAACTGAAGAACCTAGAATCCAAAGTGAATACGGCTCTTGCTACCCACACTAAGACTCTCCAAGAGAGGAAAAGACAGAAGTACCAGAGAGACACTGAGGACTACCTGACCAACAAGGTCTACCGTTGGGACGAGATTCGCCCCAAGAAACCATGGCCCAAAGGCGGGAAACCAAGTGGGAAACCACGAGGAGAGCGTACACCCAGCACCGGGAGCGACTCTGGCGGCTCAGGAGATTCTATACCAACCCATCCCCCGAACGATTTTTTGGGAGGAGGCAACCCAGGCGCGGTCCCACCAGGAGGTCGCGGAGGAGGAGGTCCGACAGGAATGCTGCTACGCTCACAGGTAGGAGTCCGAACCTAGTCATCAACAT
This sequence comes from Allobates femoralis, assembly GCA_033576535.1. Classification (NCBI taxonomy): domain Eukaryota; kingdom Metazoa; phylum Chordata; class Amphibia; order Anura; family Aromobatidae; genus Allobates; species Allobates femoralis. Next base: position 5,179,391 of record JARQOC010000011.1, read on the forward strand.
CTCAGACTATTCACTCTCCCCCACAGAACTCTCGGTCCTGAATAGGGGACTCTCCTTTTGTCCAACTCCCAAATGGGATGCCTTTCAACTAGAAAAGGACCTACATAGGTTCTATAGGTCCATTAGACTTAAAACACATTTTAACACAGGGATACAGGATGGCCTAACTTGGAGACCACCAACTGGTACCCAAGACAATCCCCAATTCTCTAATCCTCTATCCATACAGACCTTGGGTCTACGCATACCCAGTAGTTTTAATCCCCCCAACAAATACCACGGGGTAGAGACCTTTATTGATATTGTGGAAAGGGATATTAAAGGCCTGTTGTTGGAACAAAAACTAGGACTCCTCCCGGTTCGCAATAATTATTCATACAACGATAGAAGGGCCATTGAGAGCCTTAAAAATAACCAACATATCATAATCAAACCTGCGGACAAGGGAGGAGCCATAGTGGTTATGAACAGACACCAATACAAAGCTGAGGTTCAACGACAATTGTCTGACACAACTACATACCGCCGCGTACAGACTGATCCCACATTCACAATCAAAAGAAAGATCAGAGACACTCTTCAACACTACGTAGACAATAAAACTATTGACACAAAAACCCAAGACTTCTTGATCAATGACCACCCTATTACCCCTGTCTTCTACATCTTACCCAAGATACATAAGGACCTAACAAACCCTCCCGGCAGACCCATTGTAGCAGCAACAGAGTCCATTCTCAATCCACTCTCCATATATTTGGAGAAGATCTTGACCCCATTTACCAAAAATACCAGATCATACATCCTAGACACAGGAGACTTTTTGCATAAGATCAAAACCATGGACGCCACATCTCCCAACTGCATACTGACAACTCTTGATGTCAATAGCCTGTATACATCCATTGAACATACTAAAGGCATAGAGGCAGTCAGACTAACCCTTGAAAATTCAAATTACAACCAACATCAGACAAATCTTTGCCTAGAACTACTCAACATAGTGCTTAGAGAGAACTTTTTCCTAAATGGCGATGACTTCTATGTACAGATATGCGGGACCGCTATGGGGGCGAATGTGGCGCCTGCTTATGCGAATATTTACATGGATCTCTTTGAAAAATCACATATCTATACCAATGATCTCTTCCAGCAACATGCCCGCTGCTGGTACAGATACATTGATGATATTTTTTGTATTTGGGATGGCTCACAAGACAGCTTAGATGTATTCTTCAACACTATCAACAACATCAGAATGGAACTCAAATTCACCATACACTCAGACAAAGAAGAGATAACCTTTCTTGACACAAGAGTAATCCGAGACCCTGACGGTACCCTACATACTGATCTATACTCCAAACCGACAGATTGCAATGGCCTTTTACTATATGATAGTTGCCATCCGAGATCAACTAAAGACAGCTTACCGCGCTCTCAGTTCAAACGAGTCAACCGCATAGTGTCTAATCAAGAAATTCGGATGACACGATTGACAGAGATGTCGGATAAATTTCGAGCTAGGAACTATCCAGATAAACTTCTTCAAAAGGAACTGACACGAGCAACCACAGAGACACCCAGTACACCCCTTACCATCAAAACTGATAGACTCCCTTTTGTTCACCATTTTCATCCCACAATGCACAGAGTTCAGAACATCATCAGGAAACATTGGCCCCTTTTACAGAAGGCCTATCCTACGGTCAGTACATTTAAAGAATCACCTCTCATGTGCATGCAAAGACCGAAAAATATCAGAGATGATCTAGTAAGGGCGGACATAGGGCCCACTAAGCCCCCTACACAAACACTGATACAACCCAAAAGAACAGGGACTTTTCCCTGTCTCAACTGTGCTTGTTGCTCCAACGTGATCAAGAGCAGTGAGGTCACCCATCCGAGAACGGGTAAATCATACCGTATAAAAGACCATTATACCTGTGATACCAAATTTGTAGTTTACATCGTCAAATGCCCCTGTGGCCTACTTTACGTGGGAGAAACCACACAGGCCATCAAGGACCGCATATCTAGCCATAAATCCACGATCAGATGCAATAAAACCTGGCTTCCTCTCCCCTACCATTTCAAAGAGGCTGCACACACGGTATCACAATTACGTTTTCAAATAATCGAACATGTACCCCCGTCCTCGACGGGGTGGCAATCACATTAAGCTCCTAAAAGAACGAGAATCTTTCTGGATATTTACCTTGGACACTTTATCCCCAAGAGGTTTGAATAGGGAACTGGATTGGTAGTACTTTATGACCATATTGTTCTTTTACTTTACAGGTGCACTGAGAGTCGTCCCTTCACTCATTAGTATATTATCCCTAGGCACTACAAGTGGTAAGCATAACCTGAATTAGAGACATGGTAATTCATACCAATGCTGTCTTTCCTTCCTCCCCCCCCCCCCCCCCCCCCCCCCTTATCCCCCTTTTTTTCCCCTCCTGGGGTTGCTGAACAGGTTTGGACTCCTACTAACATCTTTAGATTTTTCCACAGGTGGGCTCCCGGAAGGGAATTGTGATATATGACAGAATATTAATTGTAATCAGTGATGGATGTTATGATAATTTATGCACTATACTAGATTTATATTGTTATAGATTTTTTGGCACCTTACATCAACTCCTGACTACCTTTTCCTCTTTTAACATTCCCTGGATGCGCCTCCTTTCCCATTTATCCTGTCCTCTATAACCTGTCACCCCCGCTGGGTGAGATGACGCACCATTCAATACACACACTGCAGTGTTTCACCGCTCGGCCGTGGCTAGGAAACTTCCTAGTTACGGTTGATAGGGAAAACAGCGTCGCTATCGACCGCGCATGCGCGCGGCCGACGTCACATCCGGGTCACGTGACGGCAAACACGTCCGGTCACGTGACCCCGCCAGGAGCCCGATAAAAGGACACATAGCGTCCATTAACACACACACCTCAGCCGCAGCGCGGGAGCGCAGGGCTAATTACAACGGTCAGGCAAGGATCCCTGGAGCACATAATCTTTTGATTCTGCAGATAAGTGACTTTACTTACCCTACTATCTATTTCAGGTTACAACTGTATGCATTACCTAGATTGGCCTCTCTACCTAAACTGTTTACTTGTGAAAGCTGGGACCACTACTGAACTTATGGTATTCTTTTATGTTATACAAATACTCAACACAGCTCTGTGTAAGAAGGGTAGATATTACACTATATATCCCCCACAGGTGGATCAGCATTACTCCAGTGGGACGGTTCAATTAAGTGCCCCCGGATTCAACAAAGCCTTTAACTTCCACAGGTGGGCTCCTGATAATAACACAACAAAAAAAACCCCTAAGTGGGTAGTGTTTCCTTACACCCTAGATCATACCTTTCCCTTCAAAAACTCCTCATCTAGGTTACTCCATCACTAAACAGCCCTTCCAAACTGAATGGATAACTGTATTTACTTTCATCTTTTGAGTGACCTAGACACCACTATCCATCAGTACGTACCATTTCCAGCACTCCTTTCTACCTAGATCTGACTCTGAACTACCTTTTCCTAGTAGTCTGGTTTTGATTGTACTCTGGTATACGATGATGATCTCAAATTGAATGCTTGCCTCTATGGAAAATACGAACCAAGAATATACATGTCATGAATCTGATGATGCATTTCATTTTTGTATATATGTACAGTCACCCAAAAATACTTTTTTTCACTTATGTTCACACTTGTTCATTTTGTTTTAATTCCAGCGACACTTTGAGAAAGGTCCGAAATTGTGGACCGAAACGGCGTCAGTGGTCGCTTGTTGTTCATATACAATAAAACTTTTCACCTTGCATCATATATGACTCTGAGAGTGCAGTGATATTTCGCATTTCTGTAAAGAAATGTGTACAATTCCTACATTTTCTATCAGATATTTTTGTTCAACCCTTCAAATTAAACGTTACAATCTGCACTTGAATTCTGTTGTAGAGGTTTCATTTCAAATCCAATGTGGTGGCATGCAGAGCCCAACTCGCCAAAATTGTGTCACTGTCCAAATATTTCTGGCCCTAACTGTATATGTGAGCATTGAAGATAATGTTTTCGGGAGCAGATGACGTCCGCACAGGACGATGCGCTGCCGAGTAGAAAGATGTTTGCTGACGCTACTTTTTGGGTGAATTTTTCTGTTAATCTCCCCCCTGCGGCAGTAAAACGCAGCACAATATACATGTGTCTTTGGTGCATTTTCGGTGCATTTTTTGCTCTTGCATTTTTCACTATTGTCAATGGCAGGAAGGGCTGAAAAACACTGCTAATACGCACCAGGAATCGTCACACTCATTGTGTTCACTTGACCACAAACTGCACCTAAAGGGGAAAAAAGCATCATTGGCACAGCACTTCAGAGTCCTCATAGACTTTGCTGGGGGAGGATAGACATGCCGGTGTGTGACAAAAGGTGACAGAATAACAGCACATACCCGAAGTCTGCTTTACTTCACCCAACAAACAAGCACTTTCATCTCATGTTTGCCCCCTTGCTTAGACTGTCTGATATTTGGGAAATGATTACCCTAGGCACGTTCATCCTGATTATCAGCCTTAGGACGGGGTCCCACTTGCGAGAGACTCGCATAAGTCTCACATTGTATCACCCGACATAGCCGCCCGCTCTCCGGACTGGAGCGTGTCAGCTGCATGTATGTCTCTGTCCAGAGAGCCGGTGTCTGTGCCAGGTGATGAGACTCACGCAAGTCTCTTGCAAGTGGGACCCCGGCTTTAACGGGCCCCTAAAGGGTTCTGGCTTGGAAATGTCATTTATGTATTAACTCCTTTGATCCCTGGGTATAGAAAAGAATAAAATCCAGAGAGAAACAGACCTCAGACCAAAGGATTCTCCAATTCTTTCTTTCTTTCTTTCTTTCTTTCTTTCTTTCTTTCTTTCTTTCTTAAAACCAGTATCAATACATGAGCAGGGAGAAATACACATTGACGCGTTTCGGCTCACAGACGAGCCTTAGTCATGGTTATGGTTATGGTCATGGTTATGACTAAGGCTCGTCTGTGCGCCAAAACACGTCAATGTGTATTTATCCCTGCTCATGTATTGATACTGGTTTTATGAAAGAAAGAAACAACAATTGGAATCCTTTGGCCCCACGTCTATTTCTCTCTGGATTTTATGCTTGCCGAGCCAATGGGCAATGAACCGTGACCTGGATACTGCTGTGGACTGTCCTGCTGCATCTACTTAATGAGCAGATAGCTTTCCCTTTAAAGGACGCCTTTCAGGTCATTTATGTCCTCCAGCTATCACTGTCTGCACCTGCAGCTTCTTAATACTATTCTAATCATCCCTGTCTGAGCTCATAGTGTAATGTTAAAGGTGAGAATTTATACACTTACATTTTGTTATGTGAATGAGGCAGTGTGTACTCACCTAGGAGGACGTAGTCACTCTGGCAGGTTAATAGTTAACTCACTAAAAATGTCTCTGTATAAAGGACCTGTGTGATGTCACGATCATGTGACCATAGTGGGCAGAGCTAAGTAAGCAGAATCATTATGGGCTATGGAGACTTAGCTCCGTCTATTATAGTCACATGATCGTCACATCACACAGGTCCTGCAGCATCTTCTGACATTCGGTAGAAAAGTTACCTATTAACCTGCCAGAGTGACTACGTCCTCCTAGGTGAGTACACACTGCCTCATTCACAAAGGGGCTGAATACTTATCACCATGGAGATTTCAGTTTTTCTTTTTTAATACATTTTCAAAAATTTCTACATTTCTGTTTTCTTTCAGTCCAGATGGGGCAGAGTGTAGATTAATGAGGAAAAAATGAACTTTATAGAATTTACCAAATGGCTGCAATAAAACAAAGAGGAAAAATGTAAAGGTGCTGAATACTTTCCGCACTCGCTGTATCGCTGCCAGGATAGGACACATTCCCCTCTCATCAGTGTGTTAGCAGTATGCAGGACCCTGGTCATATGATATGGTCACTATATGGTCAGTTGTATATATTAGGTCTAATACTCCATCCCTTATTGTTTCTCCTGTACTTTGTCACTTGCAGTAAACTCCGCCGCCCCCGAGGATCCCCGGAATAAATCCTGACACCTGAAGAGCGGCCGCATAGAGGAGACTCGATCACCTGGATCTTCCATAGGTAAAATATCCTGAGAGCCTGAAAGTGTCAATGTGGCTGAGAGCGAGGTATCACCATGGGATTATTACACTTTACACCAACAGGAACAATTCCGGACAGTCACATCACCAACCCCCTCCCCCCCCCCCCTCTGGATATAAGGGGGTCCTCACCCTACAAATCACACAAGTCCCAGTATATATAGGAACCCTATGGAAAGTTGAATATAACGTCTCATCGGAATCAATAACATGGTCCCGGCCACAATACATTTCAAATCTAAGTCTCTTTATTATTAGATCAATTCATTATAAGCCCCTCAGCCAGCAACAAGGTGCACCTTATCCTTAAATGCCTCTACCTGGGCTAATAGCCTGCAATGTAAAGGGCTGGTAGGATCCAGCTATAATTATAATTAAAACATCCTTGGTTGGTGTGCGAACACTACGGTAATATGAAAAAACTGCCCTGCACCTCTGAGAAACAGCCAGTGTGAACAGGAGCATAGTGAAGGACTGCTCAGCACAATGAAAGTGAACACCGCTGCACACTGAAATGCAGCATACTCGCAGAGTGAACGGCGGTGGACTGGCAGGCGTGGTAAGGCCCCGTCACACCATCCAACATCGGCTGTGATGTCGGATGCGATGCCGCGGGTGTGCGCTCACTTCCAACATCGCAGCCTAGCTGTCACACGGGTAGATGTTGCTGGTGACGGCGCTGCGATGTTGGCGGCGCGATCGCTCGCTGGGCTGGGATCAACTCAGCGAGCGATCCGCTGCAATGCAGTGAATAGGCGGGATCGGCCGTGACATCGCTGTTGCGGTGTCACACTGAACGATCCCGCCAGTTATTTAAGTTGAAGTTGACAGGTTTTCCCGCATGCAGGAAAACCTGTCAACTTCGACTTGAATAACTATCGCTGTTGAATCGTGCGTTTACACGCTACAACACTACAACAATGTCGTTTAAACATCGTTCCTGACGTCACTTTTGAACGACGTCGGAAACTATGTTGAAAGGTGTGACGGTACCTTTAGGTACTAATGGGCGTGTTTGGTGCTCATGGGCGTGATTGGTGCTGATGGGCGTGTTTGGTGCTCATGGGCATGTTAGGTGCTGATGGGCGTGTTTGGTGCTCATGGGCGTGTTTGGTGCTGATGGGCGTGTTAGGTGCTGATGGGCGTGTTAGGTGCTGATGGGCATGTTTGGTGCTGATGGGCGTGTTTGGTGCTCATGGGCATGTTAGGTGCTGATGGGCGTGTTTGGTGCTCATGGGCGTGTTAGGTGCTGATGGGTGTGTTTGGTGCTCATGGGCGTGTTTGGTGCTCATGGGCGTGTTTGGTGCTGATGGGCGTGTTTGGTGCTCATGGGCGTGTTTGGTGCTCATGGGCGTGTTAGGTGCTGATGGGCGTGTTAGGTGCTCATGGGCGTGTTAGGTGCTGATGGGCATGTTTGGTGCTCATGGGCGTGTTAGATGCTGATGGGCATGTTTGGTGCTCATGGGCGTGTTTGGTGCTCATGGGCGTGTTTGGTGCTCATGGGCGTGTTTGGTGCTCATGGGCGTGTTTGGTGCTCATGGGCGTGTTAGGTGCTGATGGGCGTGTTAGGTGCTGATGGGCGTGTTTGGTGCTCATGGGCGTGTTAGGTGCTGATGGGCGTGTTTGGTGCTCATGGGCGTGTTAGGTGCTGATGGGTGTGTTTGGTACTCATGGGCGTGTTTGGTGCTCATGGGCGTGTTTGGTGCTCATGGGCGTGTTTGGTGCTCATGGGCGTGTTAGGTGCTGATGGGTGTGTTTGGTACTCATGGGTGTGTTTGGTGCTCATGGGCGTGTTTGGTGCTCATGGGCGTGTTAGGTGCTCATGGGCGTGTTTGGTGCTCATGGGTGTGTTAGGTGCTGATGGGCATGTTTGGTGCTCATGGGCGTGTTAGGTGCTGATGGGTGTGTTTGGTGCTCATGGGCGTGTTAGGTGCTGATGGGCGTGTTTGGTGCTCATGGGCGTGTTTGGTGCTCATGGGCGTGTTTGGTGCTCATGGGCGTGTTAGGTGCTCATGGGCGTGTTAGGTGCTGATGGGCGTGTTAGGTGCTGATGGGCGTGTTAGGTGCTGATGGGCATGTAAGGTGCTGATGGGTGTGTTTGGTGCTCATGGGGGTGTTAGGTGCTGATGGGCGTGTTTGGTGCTCATGGGGGTGTTAGGTGCTGATGGGCATGTTTGGTGCTCATGGGCATGTTAGGTGCTGATGGGTGTGTTTGGTGCTCATGGGCGTGTTTGGTGCTCATGGGCGTGTTAGGTTTCTTCTGTGAAACGAAGGAGCGTTCAATTTTAAGTCCATGCAGCCTTGGAGCTGATTATAATAGAAGTGTGAGTCTAGTCCGGATTGGAGGTGAATACATCACAATGGTGACTGGAAAAATGCCCACAAGGAAAATTGCTCACAGGGCTAGGGTTAGGTGTGAAGGTTAGGTGTTATGCCACTTTACACGCGGCAACAGAAAGATAGAAACCGGCAGGTTTAGGAGACAATTGTACCTTTTACTTCAAAACACCTTGCAGATACCTGAATTACACACAGCCGCTTCAAGGTGTTTTGAAGGTAAAAGGTACAATTGTCTCCGACACCTGCTGGTTTCTATCTTCCTGTTGCCGCTTGTAAAGTGGCCATTAGGAGTAGTTGTTGGGGTTATGGATTAGGTGTTAGGGTTATGGGTTAGGTGTTAGGGTTATGGGTTAGGTGTTAGGGTTATGGGTTAGGTGTTAGGGTTATGGGTTAGGTGTTAGGGGTAGGTGTTAGGGTTATGGGTTAGGTGTTAGGGGTAGGTGTTAGGGTTATGGATTAGGTGTTAGGAGTAGTTGTTAGGGTTATGGATTAGGTGTTAGGGGTAGGTGTTAGGGTTATGGATTAGGTGTCAGGGTTATGAGTTAGGTGTTAGGGGTAGGTGTTAGGGTTATGGATTAGGTGTTAGGGTTATGGGTTAGGTGTTAGGGTTATGGATTAGGTGTTAGGGTTATGGATTAGGTGTTAGGGTTATGGATTAGGTGTTAGGGTTATGGATTAGGGTTATGGGTTAGGTGTTAGGGGTAGGTGTTAGGGTTATGGGTTAGGTGTTAGGGTTATGGGTTAGGTGTTAGGGGTAGGTGTTAGGGTTATGGGTTAGGTGTTAGGGTTATGGATTAGGTGTTAGGGTTATGGATTAGGTGTTAGGGTTATGGGTTATGTGTTAGGGGTAGGTGTTAGGGTTATGGGTTAGGTGTTAGGGTTATGGATTAGGTGTTAGGGTTATGGATTAGGTGTTAGGGTTATGGGTTAGGTGTTAGGGTTATGGGTTAGGTGTTAGGGTTATGGATTAGGTGTTAGGGGTAGGTGTTAGGGTTATGGGTTAGGTGTTAGGGTTATGGATTAGGTGTTAGGGTTATGGATTAGGTGTTAGGGTTATGGGTTAGGTGTTAGGGTTATGGGTTAGGTGTTAGGGGTAGGTGTTAGGGTTATGGGTTAGGTGTTAGGGTTATGGATTAGGTGTTAGGGTTATGGGTTAGGTGTTAGGGTTATGGATTAGGTGTTAGGAGTAGGTGTTAGGGTTATGGATTAGGTGTCAGGGTTATGAGTTAGGTGTTAGGGGTAGGTGTTAGGGTTATGGGTTAGGTGTTAGGGTTATGGGTTAGGTGTTAGGGGTAGGTGTTAGGTGTTAGGGTTATGGGTTAGGTGTTAGGGTTATGGGTTAGGTGTTAGGGTTATGGGTTAGGTGTTAGGGTTAGGGTTGCCTGTGGGCATTTTTCTTGTAGACCATTTTCATGGATCTGGACAGAACACGTCCAGGGGATTCCTTTTTCCTGGGATTTCACTGTTGGCGCTGCAGTCACAGGAGCGGATCCCTTCCTTGGATGAGACTTGTTTGCACCTGGAGCACCTGGACTGTGGTTACTGGGATTGTTATTCCTGGGTGCTGAGATCTATTGGAGCGTGGAGCAGGGAGGGACCCCGGAGCCCATTGTGTGCAGGAGACGCTTTGGTGATAAATGTGCCATGACGCCTCTTATATTCTACAGTAATAAGTAATGAGGTGAGAAGAGACGGATGATGATCGAGCAACAATCAAAAATGGATCCTAAACTCGTCCATAACTTGTATTTTCTTTTGGCCGCCGACCTCACATTATGCGGCTCCCGGGGATCACACTTGATCCTCCACACCTCTCATCATCTGTCACCAGGGGCGTAACTTGAAGCTCATGGGCCCCGATGCAAAAGCTCCAACGGGGCCCCCAATTATTGCAAATCTTTAATAGCAATAGTGTTTTTCTTAATAGGCTAAATAGACTTTTGGGGGCCTCTAGACTCCAGGGCCGGGGTGCGATTGCAGCCCCTGCACCTGTTGTACTTCCATGTTGTGTCACCATAGTGTCCTGTGCAGACGTCTGCTGAGATCCCAGTAACTTCTCCGCACTGATCGGGTCATGGTTTGGGTAGATGACACACGATACCCACAGGAATAATGAACTCAGCCTCTGAGGCAAATGTTTCCAATAAATGAAGAAATTCCGAGTTATTAACTGTGAAATTATTCATAAATGAAACCTCAGAATATGATGGTAAATGACAACCAGCTCTGACACTGGGGTACAGGATAATGACACTGGGGGTACAGGATAATGACACTGGGTACAGGATAATGACACTGGGGGTACAGGATAATGACACTGGGGTACAGGATAATGACACTGGGGTACAGGATAATGACACTGGGGGTACAGGATAATGACACTGGGGGTACAGGATAATGACACTGGGGGTACAGGATAATGACACTGGGAGGTCGGTACAGGATAATGACACTGGGGGTACAGGATAATGACACTGGGGTACAGGATAATGACACTGGGGTACAGGATAATGACACTGGGGGTACAGGATAATGACACTGGGGGTACAGGATAATGACACTGGGGGTACAGGATAATGACACTGGGGGTACAGGATAATGACACTGGGGTACAGGATAATGACACTGGGGTACAGGATAATGACACTGGGGTACAGGACAATGACACTGGGGGTACAGGATAATGACACTGGGGTACAGGATAATGACACTGGGGGAACAGGATAATGACACTGGAGGGTACAGGATGATGACACTGGGGGTACAGGATAATGACACTGGGGTACAGGATAATGACACTGGGGGAACAGGATAATGACACTGGAGGGTACAGGATGATGACACTGGGGGTACAGGATAATGACACTGGGGTACAGGATAATGACACTGGGGGTACAGGATAATGACACTGGGGTACAGGATAATGACACTGGGGGTACAGGATAATGACACTGGGGTACAGGATAATGACACTGGGGGTACAGGATAATGACACTGGGGTACAGGATAATGACACTGGGGTACAGGATAATGACACTGGGGTACAGGATAATGACACTGGGGTACAGGATAATGACACTGGGGGTACAGGATAATGACACTGGGGGTACAGGATAATGACACTGGGGGTACAGGATAATGACACTGGGGGGTACAGGATAATGACACTGGGGTACAGAATAATGACACTGGGGGTACAGGATAATGACACTGGGGTACAGGATAATGACACTGGGGTACAGGATAATGACACTGGGGGTACAGGAAAATGACACTGGGGTACAGGATAATGACACTGGGGGTACAGGATAATGACACTGGGGGTACAGGATAATGACACTGGGGTACAGGATAATGACACTGACACTGGGGGTACAGGATAATGACACTGACACTGGGGGTACAGGATAATGACACTGGGGTACAGGATAATGACACTGGGGTACAGGATAATGACACTGACACTGGGGGTACAGGATAATGACACTGAGGGTACAGGATAATGACACTGGGGTACAGGATAATGACACTGGGGTACAGGATAATGACACTGGGATACAGGATAATGACACTGGGGGTACAGGATAATGACACTGGGGTACAGGATAATGACACTGGGGGTAGAGGATAATGACACTGACACTGGGGGTACAGGATAATGACACTGGGGTACAGGATAATGACACTGGGGTACAGGATAATGACACTGGGGGTACAGGATAATGACACTGGAGGGTACAGGATAATGACACTGGGGTACAGGATAATGACACTGGAGTACAGGATAATGACACTGGAGGTACAGGATAATGACACTGGGGGTACAGGATAATGACACTGGGGTACAGGATAATGACACTGGGGGTACAGGATAATGACACTAGGGGTATAGGATAATGACACTGGGGTACAGGATAATGACACTGGGGGTACAGGATAATGACACTGGGGTACAGGATAATGACACTGGGGGTACAGGATAATGACACTAGGGGTATAGGATAATGACACTGGGATACAGGATAATGACACTGGGGTACAGGATAATGACACTGGGGGTACAGGATAATGACACTGGGGGTATAGGATAATGACACTGGGATACAGGATAATGACACTGGGGGGTACAGGATAATGACACTGGGGGTACAGGATAATGACACTGGGGTACAGGATAATGACACTGGGGTACAGGATAATGACACTGGGGGTACAGGATAATGACACTGGGGGTACAGGATAATGACACTGGAGGGTACAGGATAATGACACTGGGGGTACAGGATAATGACACTGGGTACAGGATAATGACACTGGGGGTACAGGATAATGACACTGGGAGTACAGGATAATGACACTGGGGGTACAGGATAATGACACTGGGGTACAGGATAATGACACTGGGGGTATAGGATAATGACACTGGGATACAGGATAATGACACTGGGGGGTACAGGATAATGACACTGGGGGTACAGGATAATGACACTGGGGTACAGGCAGGGCCGGTTTTAGGCAAAGTGGGGCCCTAGGCAAAAGGTTAAAGTGGGCCCTAAATGCTCAGGCCACTTTCACATCTAACGCTTTGCTGCATTTTGCTCAATTTGCATTTCCATGCGTTTTTACCGCAAAAACGCATCAAAACGCATGCATTTTTGTTCCCATTGATTTTAATGGAAACACATGCAAAAATGCATGTAAAAACGCATGTGCGGTTTCAAAAACAGAAAACGCATAAGTTTTTGCCAACGCTGCCCAAAACATCGGGGAAGACGTTTTGTGCTGCGTTCGCAAAAATGCATGCGTTTTGCGTTTTTGAAAATGCACATGCGTTTTGCATGCGTTTTTACATGCGTTCCCATTGAAATCAATGGGGGAAAAAACGCTAGCGTTTTTAATGCGTTTTTAGCGGTAAAAACGGCTAGAAAGGCAAATTTAGCAAAACGCACACCAACCTTAGATGTGGAACAGGCCGTAGTTATATGGTAAGAGTGACTTCATAAGTTGATTATCTAGGTCAGAATAAGAACATACTGAACATCATTTTTATTTCAATCATAAAAAAAACAAAAAACAGAAATTTGTAAAAAAAAAAAAAAAATATTTTTTTTTTATTTTCCGAGCCCCATGATGTTTTAATTTTTGAAGATTCATAGATATGTGAGGGGTTACTTTATGTGCCCTGAGCTGACATTTTTACTGATACCATTTTGAGTCAGATACAACATTTTGATCGCTTTTTATTGCATTTTATTGTAACAACGTGGTGGCCTAAAAACATAATTCTGGCGTTTTTATTTTTTTCCCATTACGCCATTTACCAATTGGATTAATTTACTTCATATATTGATAGCTTAGATTCTTACGAACGCAGCGATACCAAATATGTGTATTTTTACATTTTTTTCACTGTTTTATTGCTATTTTCAGTTCAGCTCCTTTGGGGGCCCCTAAGAGAGTGGGGGCCCTAGGCAACTGCCCAGTCTGCCCCCCCCCTAACGCCGGCCCTGGGTACAGGATAATGACACTGGGGGTACAGGATAATGGCACTGGGGTATAGGATAATGACACTGGGGGTACAGGATAATGACACTGGGGGGTACAGGATAATGACACTGGGGTACAGGATAATGACACTGGGGTACAGCATAATGACACTGGAGTACAGGATAATGACACTGGGGGTACAGGATAATGACACTGGAGTACAGGATAATGACACTGGGGGTACAGGATAATGACACTGGGGTACAGCATAATGACACTGACACTGGGGGTACAGGATAATGACACTGGGGGTACAGGATAATGACACTGGGGGTACAGGATAATGACACTGGGGGGTACAGGATAATGACACTGACACTGGGGGTACAGGATAATGACACTGGGGGGTACAGGATAATGACACTGGAGGTACAGGATAATGACACTGGAGTACAGGATAATGACACTGGGGTACAGGATAATGACACTGGAGTACAGGATAATGACACTGGGGGTACAGGATAATGACACACACTGGGGGTACAGGATAATGACACTGGGGGTACAGGATAATGACACTGGGGGTACAGGATAATGACACTGGGGGTACAGGATAATGACACTGGAGTACAGGATAATGACACTGGGGGTACAGGATAATGACACTGGAGTACAGGATAATGACACTGGGGGTACAGGATAATGACACTGGGGGTACAGGATAATGACACTGGGGGTACAGGATAATGACACTGGAGTACAGGATAATGACACTGGGGGTACAGGATAATGACACTGGAGTACAGGATAATGACACTGGGGGTACAGGATAATGACACACACTGGGGGTACAGGATAATGACACTGGGGGTACAGGATAATGACACTGGGGGGTACAGGATAATGACACTGGGGGTACAGGATAATGACACTGGGGTACAGGATAATGACACTGGGGTACAGGATAATGACACTGGGGGTACAGGATAATGACACTGACACTGGGGGTACAGGATAATGACACTGGGGGGTACAGGATAATGACACTGGGGGGTACAGGATAATGACACTGGGGGTACAGGATAATGACACTGGGGGGTACAGGATAATGACACTGGGGGTACAGGATAATGACACTGGGGTACAGGATAATGACACTGGGGTACAGGATAATGACACTGGGGGTACAGGATAATGACACTGGGGTACAGGATAATGACACTGGGGTACAGGATAATGACACTGGGGGTACAGGATAATGACACTGGGGTACAGGATAATGACACTGGAGGTACAGGATAATGACACTGACACTGGGGGGTACAGGATAATGACACTGGGGGTACAGGATAATGACACTGGGGGTACAGGATAATGACACTGGGGTACAGGATAATGACACTGGGGTATAGGATAATGACACTGGGGGTACAGGATAATGACACTGGGGGTACAGGATAATGACACTGGGGGTACAGGATAATGACACTGGGGGTACAGGATAATGACACTGGGGGTACAGGATAATGACACTGGGGTACAGGATAATGACACTGGGGGTACAGGATAATGACACTGGGGTACAGGATAATGACACTGGGGTACAGGATAATGACATTGGGGTACAGGATAATGACACTGGGGGTACAGGATAATGACACTGGGGGTACAGGATAATGACACTGGGGATACAGGATAATGACACTGGGGGTACAGGATAATGACATGGGGTACAGGATAATGACACTGGGGTACAGGATAATGACACTGGGGGTACAGGATAATGACACTAGGGGTGCAGGATAATGACACTGGGGGTACAGGATAATGACACTGGGGGTACAGGATAATGACACTGGGGTACAGGATAATGACACTGGGGGTACAGGATAATGACACTGGGGTACAGGATAATGACATTGGGGTACAGGATAATGACACTGGGGGTACAGGATAATGACACTGGGGGTACAGGATAATGACACTGGGGGTACAGGATAATGACACTGGGGGTACAGGATAATGACACTGGGGTACAGGATAATGACACTGGGGTACAGGATAATGACACTGGGGTACAGGATAATGACACTGGGGGTACAGGATAATGACACTGGGGTACAGGATAATGACACTGGGGTACAGGATAATGACACTGGGGTACAGGATAATGACACTGGGGTACAGGATAATGACACTGGGGTACATACTGATGATTTAGGGGTGGGAACTGTTGTTATGTTACTGGACACTTCCCGGATCGGCTGCTGATGACACCTCGGGCCACAATAAGAGCAGCGTGTGTGTTATATACGGGTTCGGATCTGAGCTCAGGTATCGGCTCCTCTCACTTCACGGCCTTTTAAGGAGAAGGTGATTGTAGAACAATTCCAAGCATTTTACTGGAAATATCTTGGTGACAAGGAGATATAGAGCTCCATTCACTGCACTGCGCAGAGCAGCCGGAGGGGAGATGCCCCAGTAATGTAATGTATGTACACAGTGACTGCACCAGCAGAATAGTGAGTGCAGCTCTGGAGTATAATACAGGAGGTAACTCAGGATCAGTAATGTAATGTATGTACACAGTGACTGCACCAGCAGAATAGTGAGTGCAGCTCTGGAGTATAATACAGGAGGTAACTCAGGATCAGTAATGTAATGTATGTACACAGTGACTGCACCAGCAGAATAGTGAGTGCAGCTCTGGAGTATAATACAGGAGGTAACTCAGGATCAGTAATGTAATGTATGGACACAGTGACTGCACCAGCAGAATAGTGAGTGCAGCTCTGGAGTATAATACAGGAGGTAACTCAGGATCAGTAATGTAATGTATGTACACAGTGACTGCACCAGCAGAATAGTGAGTGCAGCTCTGGAGTATAATACAGGAGGTAACTCAGGATCAGTAATGTAATGTATGGACACAGTGACTGCACCAGCAGAATAGTGAGTGCAGCTCTGGAGTATAATACGGGAGGTAACTCAGGATCAGTAATGTAATGTATGTACACAGTGACTGCACCAGCAGAATAGTGAGTGCAGCTCTGGAGTATAATACGGGAGGTAACTCAGGATCAGTAATGTAATGTATGTACACAGTGACTGCACCAGCAGAATAGTGAGTGCAGCTCTGGAGTATAATACGGGAGGTAACTCAGGATCAGTAATGTAATGTATGTACACAGTGACTGCACCAGCAGAATAGTGAGTGCAGCTCTGGAGTATAATACGGGAGGTAACTCAGGATCAGTAATGTAATGTATGTACACAGTGACTGCACCAGCAGAATAGTGAGTGCAGCTCTGGAGTATAATACAGGAGGTAACTCAGGATCAGTAATGTAATGTATGTACACAGTGACTGCACCAGCAGAATAGTGAGTGCAGCTCTGGAGTATAATACAGGAGGTAACTCAGGATCAGTAATGTAATGTATGTACAAAGTGACTGCACCAGCAGAATAGTGAGTGCAGCTCTGGAGTATAATACAGGAGGTAACTCAGGATCAGTAATGTAATGTATGTACACAGTGACTGCACCAGCAGAATAGTGAGTGCAGCTCTGGAGTATAATACAGGAGGTAACTCAGGATCAGTAATGTAATGTATGTACACAGTGACTGCACCAGCAGAATAGTGAGTGCAGCTCTGGAGTATAATACAGGAGGTAACTCAGGATCAGTAATGTAATGTATGTACACAGTGACTGCACCAGCAGAATAGTGAGTGCAGCTCTGGAGTATAATACAGGAGGTAACTCAGGATCAGTAATGTAATGTATGTACACAGTGACTGCACCAGCAGAATAGTGAGTGCAGCTCTGGAGTATAATACAGGAGGTAACTCAGGATCAGTAATGTAATGTATGTACACAGTGACTGCACCAGCAGAATAGTGAGTGCAGCTCTGGAGTATAATACAGGAGGTAACTCAGGATCAGTAATGTAATGTATGTACACAGTGACTGCACCAGCAGAATAGTGAGTGCAGCTCTGGAGTATAATACAGGAGGTAACTCAGGATCAGTAATGTAATGTATGTACACAGTGACTGCACCAGCAGAATAGTGAGTGCAGCTCTGGAGTATAATACAGGAGGTAACTCAGGATCAGTAATGTAATGTATGTACACAGTGACTGCACCAGCAGAATAGTGAGTGCAGCTCTGGAGTATAATACAGGAGGTAACTCAGGATCAGTAATGTAATGTATGTACACAGTGACTGCACCAGCAGAATAGTGAGTGCAGCTCTGGAGTATAATACAGGAGGTAACTCAGGATCAGTAATGTAATGTATGTACACAGTGACTGCACCAGCAGAATAGTGAGTGCAGCTCTGGAGTATAATACAGGAGGTAACTCAGGATCAGTAATGTAATGTATGTACACAGTGACTGCACCAGCAGAATAGTGAGTGCAGCTCTGGAGTATAATACAGGAGGTAACTCAGGATCAGTAATGTAATGTATGTACACAGTGACTGCACCAGCAGAATAGTGAGTGCAGCTCTGGAGTATAATACAGGAGGTAACTCAGGATCAGTAATGTAATGTATGTACACAGTGACTGCACCAGCAGAATAGTGAGTGCAGCTCTGGAGTATAATACAGGAGGTAACTCAGGATCAGTAATGTAATGTATGTACACAGTGACTGCACCAGCAGAATAGTGAGTGCAGCTCTGGAGTATAATACAGGAGGTAACTCAGGATCAGTAATGTAATGTATGTACACAGTGACTGCACCAGCAGAATAGTGAGTGCAGCTCTGGAGTGTAATACAGGAGGTAACTCAGGATCAGTAATGTAATGTATGTACACAGTGACTGCACCAGCAGAATAGTGAGTGCAGCTCTGGAGTGTAATACAGGAGGTAACTCAGGATCAGTAATGTAATGTATGTACACAGTGACTGCACCAGCAGAATAGTGAGTGCAGCTCTGGAGTGTAATACAGGAGGTAACTCAGGATCAGTAATGTAATGTATGTACACAGTGACTCCACCAGCAGAATAGTGAGTGCAGCTCTGGAGTGTAATACAGGAGGTAACTCAGGATCAGTAATGTAATGTATGTACACAGTGACTGCACCAGCAGAATAGTGAGTGCAGCTCTGGAGTATAATACAGGAGGTAACTCAGGATCAGTAATGTAATGTATGTACACAGTGACTGCACCAGCAGAATAGTGAGTGCAGCTCTGGAGTATAATACAGGAGGTAACTCAGGATCAGTAATGTAATGTATGTACACAGTGACTGCACCAGCAGAATAGTGAGTGCAGCTCTGGAGTATAATACAGGAGGTAACTCAGGATCAGTAATGTAATGTATGTACACAGTGACTGCACCAGCAGAATAGTGAGTGCAGCTCTGGAGTTTAGTTCAGTAATCCACACTGTTACTTTAGTGTTTATTTTCTGTAGACGCCATCATATTGGTATCATTATACATTTGTCTTTCTGATCTATAGTGATGACTTTGCGTTTCGCTCATCTGATTTTCCATTGGTGACAGATTAGTCTTCCCTTGAATAGATTGTGGCCCTAATCTGGGAGATCTCACTCGTCTTCATCCATAGGAGAGTGACTGTATGTGAGGTTTCCCGCCTCAGCCCTCTTGAAACTAATGTTCCCTGATTGTTCCCATTTGAGGGTCTGGAGTGGTCACATAAATCTGTTTATACCAAAACAAAAAAAGGAGAGAAGCGACCATTTGTCAGGAATTAAGAGCGACAAAAATCTCCAGGAGCTTCCAACTGTGTGATGAACCCAAAAAAAGGGGCTTGAATTGGCGTCACGTTTCGCCGCGGCTTAGCCACGGACACACACGTCGCTGAGATGAATGGCGGCCACAATGGACGCTTTGGCGAGAACAATGGCTTCTGTAAGCAAAACAGCGGAGAACTTGGCTTTGCAAGAGAAAACGTGGCAAAGCCTGATAATGGGAGAATACAATCGCCCCAGTCACCGCGCCAAAGAGAATGGAGTTACCTCTTCATTTGACATTGTGGGATTCTGCACACACAATCTGTATGCTGATCCCCGCAGCCACCCTGAGTGAGGGCAGTGATGCCGAAAACTGGGAAATGGTCACTGAGCAGAGTTACAACGGGCCCCTCTCCCCCAACACAAGGGGGTCAAGACATCCCGAGAACAAAGGAGGCACCCTACATTCAAGGTGGAGACGTGTACTGCAATGTACGGACCAGAGATCTCCTATAAGACACAGCGGAGGAGGGAACGTACAACATAACAGTCATGGGAATTGTGTAAGCTCAATGCCAGGCAGCAGCTGCAACAGCTGATCAAATCATAGGCTGCAAGAACACCCTGAGAATGGAAATATTGAAGTCACTTGAGTCCATATGTAGAATACGGGGCCCCAGGAGCAGGAGCAGGTCTCTTGGTGCCCAGGGCCGGGATGTGCCCTATCTGGGCTGTACAGTTTTGGAGTCCACAATCTTATGAATTAGGAGAGATGGAGTGATCTGCTCATGGTGCCAGTGCAGAGGATGTGTCCTGACCTCCATAAGGATGACTTATTGGGGGATAGTTCTGTTGTTACACTCCTATCCGGGATCTATGCTTTGCTCCCCTCAGCGTGTTTGTAGGCGGCCTGGTGTGCTCCCATGAGATTAATAAGGCTCATCAAGACACACACCTGGTATTAATACTCTAAAGGGGGTGTCACACGCGTCAATATCGCCTGCACGATATCGGCTGCACGTGACGTTGCAGCGATATTGATGCGTGTGACATACTGCATCAACCAGCGATAAATCGCTGGTTGATGATCGCCAGGTTTTAGAATCAGTCCTAAAACCTGGCGATTGTCGCCCGGTGGACACGCAGCATCGCTGTGTGTGACATCGGGAGTAGCGATATTCCAGCTCCCAGCGCCTGTCACAAGCGCTGGGAGCTGGTATCCAAGGTAAACTGCGGGTATCTAGGCAGCGCGCGCTGCCTAGATACCCGATGTGTACCTTAGTTACCAGCCTCCTCCGCTCACCGGGTGGTATCTAAGGTACACAGCGGGTAACTAGGGACCCTAGTTACCCGCTGTGTACCACCTCTGATGACCCTCATACACTGTTAATATGTGCCCCTGCAGCCTAGTAAACCATTTGCAGCACTGCTTTTGTGTGAAAAGTGGCTGCAGTAGAAGTGCGATAATGATTTTATACACTTACATGCCTGCGTACTTGAGGGCGTCTCCCTGTGTGTGCTGGCACTTGTGGGCTGTGCTCATCATGCCTGCTCTCCCCCTCCCTTATGCACGCCCCCTCTCAGCCTGCTATACTGTGTGAGGCTGATCTCGTCATAAAGGGGGTGGGGCTACCGGGATGCCGCGATTTAGCCCCGCCCCTTTATGACGAGTTCAGCCTCACACAGTATAGCAGGCTGAGAGGGGGCGTGCATAAGGGAGGGGGAGAGCAGGCATGATGAGCACAGCCCACAAGTGCCAGCACACACAGGGAGACGCCCTCAAGTACGCAGGCATGTAAGTGTATAAAATCATTATCGCACTTCTACTGCAGCCACTTTTCACACAAAAGCAGTGCTGCAAATGGTTTACTAGGCTGCAGGGGCACATATTAACAGTGTATGAGGGTCATCCGAGGTGGTACACAGCGGGTAACTAGGGTCCCTAGTTACCCGCTGTGTACCTTAGATACCACCCGGTGAGCGGAGGAGGCTGGTAACTAAGGTACACATCGGGTATCTAGGCAGCGCGCGCTGCCTAGATACCCGCAGTTTACCTTGGAGACCAGCCTGCTCCCGCTTCCAGCAGGCTGGCAGCGGGAGCAAGACATCATGGAAACGATATTTAAATCGTTTCCACGATGTCTCTGGTCAATTGATGGCTGGTGAGTGCCTGCGTGACAGCTCACCAGCGATCAGCCGTCAATGTCGTCAGCGATCATCTCACTGACGACATTGACGCGTGTGACAGGCCCTTTAGTGTTGCTGAGTTGTGCCTGTCTGGGAATTTCAATACCTCTGCTGACGGTCTCCTGTCTGCGGTTTCCAGTAGCTCTGCTACCAGTGTCTTGTCTGCCTTCACCTTTCAGTATCGCAACCAGCAGCCTCCTGTCTACTTGCAGATTCCAGTACCTCTGCTACCAGTGTCCTGTCTGCCTTCACCTTCCAATAACTCTGCTACCAGTGTCCTGTCTGCCTGCACCTTCCAGTATCTCAACTACCAACCTCCTGTCTGCTTGCAGATTCCAGTACCTCTGCTACCAGTTTTCTGTTGTCCTGAAGCTTCCAGTACCTTTGCAGCCGATCTCCTGTCTGTCTGTGGTTTGCAGTACTTCTGCTACTAGTGTCCTGTCTGCCTGCACCTTCCAGTACCTCTGCAACTGATCTCCTGTCTGCTTGTAATTTCCAGTACCTCTGCACCCGATCTCATTTCTGCCTACAGTTACTGGTTACCTTTGCTACCAGTCTTCTGTTTGCCTGAAGCTTTGAGTTCCTCTGCTAGCGGTTTCCTGTCTGCCTGCAGTTTTCTATACCTCTGCTATCAGTCTCTTGTCTGTGCCCAGATCCAGCACCTTTGTTACTGGTCTCCTGTCTGCTTGTGGCTTCCAGTACCTTTGCTACCCACTTCCCGCATGCTCGTGTATCCACCCAGACTTTGAGCTTGGAGGATCCTTCAGGTGAGCCGAAACCTTTGCTCCAAAAATCCAAGAGATCTGCATCACGGTCCACCTAATAAGATTTTCCTCATCAGTCTACGACCTGCCCGGAAGAGAGAATGCTCCAAGGTATAGACAATGTATATCCTTCATTGTTTGTTCCTTTTGCCCTCACAATGGTGGAGCCGGTGTTGGCAGGGGATCATTCAAGATTCACTAAAAGCGTGTTGACAACAGAACTTAGCTTTAATTAGGAACAAACAGGTACAGATATGAAGGGCTTTGTGGAAACAGAAATATACATCTTAAATGTCTCTCTGCAGCATCAGCAGGCTGCTTCTCTTCACATGCACAGACATAGGAAACTGGTTACGGTCACATGGTATTTCCTATGTGTGAGCCTCTGGGAGTGCTCCTCTTTTTTTTTTACTAACTTTATTGACAATGCACAACCCTAGCAATTCAACACTTACACATACAGGATTGGAGTTGTTGCACTCAACATATTCCAACACCCCCATTCAACAACTACTTATCCTGTTAGTCCCATTGCGATTCTGAAGTCGTCAAACTTGGCTCTTGGCAATGGCTTTGTCATACCATCTGCTAACATCTTGTCAGATTCGCAATAAACAAACTCTAGTACATCACGTTCCACTAAGTCAGGTAAGTGGTGATGCTTAACGTCGATGTGCTTAGTCCTTGCACTGATCTTCTCACTGCTGGCAAGTCCAATACATCCTTGGTTGTCCTCATATACAGAAGTGACCCCACTGCTTGCCTGTAACTCTCATTGCCGGAGTGTTGACAAATCTTTGGCTTCTGAGGGCTCTTTTTCCTTGCCATGACTGTGGCTCTGGTCCTGGAAGTGTTCTAACCCTATAAGAAAGGCGTCTAGCAAGCTGTCATGATGGCTTCTCCCCAATACATTGTAGGTAGATTGGCATCAAAGAACATACTTCTTCCACTTTCACAGAGTGCGGTTCTTTCTCTCTGCAATGCCATTCTGTTCTGGGTTGTATGGAATGGTCGTCTGGAACACGATTCCTTTCTTTCTCACAATGGTTTGCACCTTACCACTTGTATATTTGGTCCCATTATCTGCACGCAGGGTTTTTGGCATTCTTCCATATTTGTTGAACACTACGGCAAGATATTTTTCAAGTTTCTGTGGAACGTCATCCTTACTGTGAAGCAGGTAAGCGACTGTATATCTGGAGGAGTCATCAATAAATGTGAGGAAATATCTCTTCTTGCTTGGGGTTTGAACACTCATTGGACTGCAAATATCTGTGTGTATCAAATCCAGTGGCTGTGCAGATCTAGTGCTGATTACTTTAGGGAAGGATTTTCTGGACATTTTCCCTTTAAGACAGCTCGTGCACTTCATCATTTGACTACATTGCTTGATTTCAACACCATTTGCTAGTTGACCTAGCTTCCTTACTGCTTCTGGGTCTCTGTGCCCAAGACGTCTGTGCCATACATGGATACAGTTCTTATGCAGATCTTGTCTAGCACTGTATACTGTTTCTTTGCATTTTAGATGATAAAGTTCATTTTGGATTTTTCCTTCTGCAAGAGTGTGACCCTCCTTTGATATAATTGATCTGTTGTCTTTAAAAGTAACTACATTTCCTTTTTGCGTAAGCTTCTTTACTGACAGAAGATTGCTTTCAAGACTGGGAACATAGAGAACATCCTTTACTGGGATCTTTCTGCTTTGTGCTGAGTAAACTGGACAGTGGAGATAGCCGTCTCCTACTCCTCCTGAAGTCATATAGTGACCGTTAGCAAATATGACCTTTTCTGACTTGCTTTCATCAAGGTAAGTGAACAAATCCTTATCATTTGTCATATAGCTGCTAGCACCAGTGTCTATACTCCATATATGCTTTGCAGATGAGCCTGTACTGGTATTAAATGCAGTTTCAAGACATGCAGACTTCTTTTACAGCTGTTTTCACCTTTTGATCAGTGTTCTGCTTTTTAAACTGACTTGCTTTCCATATTCAGCAGTTTGCTTTAAGGTGGCCGGGCTTTTTACAGACAAAACATTCCCAAGTTTCCCTTTGATTGCTCTTATTTTAAGGAAAGTCCTGTGTCTTTAATGCTGTTTCTGCTTTGGATTCATTACTGCTGTTTACATTCTGCATCTTTCATTTGAATTCAGTGTGTCATAACTTTCTGGAAGATCATTTAATAGTAGGGCAGCTACATGACAGCCTTTAATTTCTTCTCCAATACCCCTGAGACGCTCCACAATCTCTAGGGTGTTTCTTATATAGTCCTGCATATTCTGGCCATCACTTAGCTTAGACTGGTACAGCTTTCTCATGAGATAAATCTCTGCTGAAATTTGACCTTTCATGCACTTTCTGTAACTCATCCCTCATCTCCTTTGCAGTTGCACACTTACATATATGCACAATCTGATCATCTACACAGAGGGAGATAGCGCTTTGTGCTTTCTGATCCTTCTCTACCCAGTCATCTGGTAATGGTTGAGGCACTATTTTCACATACCTTCTCTTAGGAGCAGCATCTGTACCTTGAATTTCCAGGACTGATAATTCTGATTGGTGAGGCTTTGCACTGAGAACTTGCACTGATTCCTGCTTCTCTGTTGCTCTGCTGCTTTTGCTTCTGTTGCTGTATTAATCTTCTGTGTGACTCTGTGTTACTCCTGGGGTTCTGTGTCACGCTGGAGTTCTGTGTCACGCTGGGCCCATAACCTGTCGGTAGCGGATCATTCAGGATACACTGAAAGCGTGTTGACAAGCTGTCTGCTTGTGGCTTCCAGTACCTTTGCTACCCATTTCCTGAATTCTCATGTATCCACCCAGACTTTGGGCTTGGAGGATCCTTCAGGTGAGCCTAAACATCTGCTCCAAAAACTCAAGAGATCTGCATCACAGGCCACCTGATAAGACTTTCCTCATCAGTTTACAACCTGCCCTGAAGAGAGAATGCTCCAAGGTATAGACAATGTATATCCTTCATTGTTTGTCCCTTTTGCCCTCACAATGGTGGAGCCCGGTGTTGGCAGCGAATCATTCAGGATTCACTAAAAGCGTGTTGACAAACGGGTACAGATATGAAGGGCTTTGTGGAAACAGGAATATACATCTTAAATGTCCCTTTGCTGCATCAGCAGGCTGCTGTGCTTCTCTTCACATGCACAGACACAGGAAACTGGTTACAGTCACATGGTATTTCCTGTGTGTGAGCCTTTGGGAGTGTTTTTTTTAAACCAATTTTACTGACAATGCACAAACCTAGCAATTCAACACTTACACATAAAGGATTGGAGTTGTTGCATTAACATATTCCAACAGCCGGTGACCTCTTAAGCTTCATTTCATTTTTCAAAGAGGTGGATGGGGGAGTTATACTTTTCTTCAATCCCATCAGAGCAAAGAAGGAAAATAAATCTGAACCTGATACCTGTAAGACGTTAAAGGGGTTGTCCAGAATTCTACAAACATGGCTGATTGCCTTCACAAATAGCGCCCCCCCTGATGACAGGTTGTGTGTGATATTGCATCTCAGCTCCATTTAAGTGAATGGGCCCAGGCTGTAATAACACAGGCAACCTGTACACAGGGGTGGCGCTGTTTTTGAAAGAATGCAGTAAAGTTTTGCTAATCCTGGATATGCCATTTAGTAGAGAGAGATCAGGATGGAAGGTGCCGTCCAACATCTCATCACAGCACAGAGTCGTTACAATGTAACAGCAGAATATAGAACACAATGCAACTGTGACCGGAACAGTCAGAATATCCTGACCACAGAGGACGGCCGGGGAGGATGACTGGATATCGAGGATAATCAGACCTGATGGCTGATAACATGGAGTGATAGAGAAGATTCCCCAGTCATAGACCCGTCCTCTGCGGACCTGTAATGGCTGATAACACTTGTGCTATATTCCTTCTCCTGAAACAACAGGCAGAGAGACCTGCGCTAAAATGATACAAGGCTGGAAATGGCTGATACCAGATAGTAATAGACTGCGTTCACCTTCCTAACCCTCTGTCTGACCTGTAGTGGCTGATAACAGAAAGTAATAGACTGCATTCACTTGTCCTATCCTTATCCTTAGACCTGGACTGAAATGGCTGATGACAGAGAAACCAGTCAAACAATAAGCTTTATGTATACTTGCAGTGCCGTGAGTCCGGACAGAGCGCACCGTCCCTTTAAATCCTCGCGTCCTGTTCTAATTCCGGCTCGTGTTTCTATATTTAGATCATTATTGATTGACAGGATGAAAACAGACAAAACAGTAAATAAGTCAATTAGTTCTAATAAATTCCCGCCGCTCCCCCGGGTCACCAGCGAACCGTCGCGGTTTTCCGATATTTATTGACTTTTCTTTGTGTCTAACCTCTAATATCCGTCAATCACATTGTATAACATGACACACTTAAAGGGAATCTGTAATCTGAAGACGGCACGCTGCAAGGGTTAACACTCAGATTTCAGCCATGTCTCTTATCGCACTGTGTGCTGTGTTGTTTACCTGTAATATTTGTTTTAGCACCAGTAGCTTATCATTACTCAGACACAGTAGAACAAAAGCCCAAGTCCGGCATGCCCCCTCTGCGATTAGCAGCTTACTGTCTATAGACATTGTACATACAGAGCCTGGTGTGGGTGGGGGCAGCTCTCTCTCTATAGACATTGTACATACAGAGCCTGGTGTGGGTGGGGGCAGCTCTCTGTCTACAGACATTGTATATACAGAGTCTGGTGTGGGCGGGGGCAGCTCTTTCTCTATAGACATTGTACATACAGAGCCTGGTGTGGGCGGGGGCAGCTCTCTGTCTATAGACATTGTATATACAGAGCCTGGTGTGGGCGGGGGCAGCTCTCTGTCTATATACATTGTACACACAGAGCCTGGTGTGGGCGGGGGCAGCTCTCTGTCTATAGACATTGTATATACAGAGCCTGGTGTGGGCGGGGGCAGCTCTCTGTCTATAGACATTGTATATACAGAGCCTGGTGTGGGCGGAGGCAGCTCACTGTCTATAGACATTGTATATACAGAGCCTGGTGTGGGCGGGGGCAGCTCTCTGTCTATAGACATTGTATATACAGAGCCTGGTGTGGACGGGGGCAGCTCACTGTCTGTAGACATTGTATATACAGAGCTTGGTGTGGGCGGGGGCAGCTCACTGTCTATAGATATTGTACATACAGAGCCTGGTGTGGGCGGAGGCAGCTCTCTGTCTATAGACATTGTATATACAGAGCCTGGTGTGGGCGGGGGCAGCTCTCTGTCTATAGACATTGTACATACAGAGCCTGGTGTGGGCGGGGGCAGCTCTCTGTCTATAGACATTGTATATACAGAGCCTGGTGTGGGCGGGGGCAGCTCTCTGTCTATAGACATTGTATATACAGAGCCTGGTGTGGGCGGGGGCAGCTCTCTGTCTATAGACATTGTATATACAGAGCCTGGTGTGGACGGGGGCAGCTCACTGTCTGTAGACATTGTATATACAGAGCTTGGTGTGGGCGGGGGCAGCTCACTGTCTATAGATATTGTACATACAGAGCCTGGTGTGGGCGGAGGCAGCTCTCTGTCTATAGACATTGTATATACAGAGCCTGGTGTGGGCAGGGGCAGCTCTCTGTCTATAGACATTGTATATACAGAGCCTGGTGTGGGTGGGGGCAGCTCTCTGTCTATAGATATTGTATATACAGAGCCTGGTGTGGGCAGTTGCAGCTCTCTGTCTATAGACATTATATATACAGAGCCTGGTGTGGGCAGGGGCAGCTCTCTGTCTATAGACATTGTACATACAGAGCCTGGTGTGGGTGGGGGCAGCTCTCTGTCTATAGACATTGTATATACAGAGCCTGGTGTGGGCGGGGTCAGCTCTCTGTCTATAGACATTGTATATACAGAGCCTGGTGTGGGCGGGGGCAGCTCTCTGTCTATAGACATTGTACATACAGAGCCTGGTGTGGGCGGGGGCAGCTCTCTGTCTATAGACATTGTACATACAGAGCCTGGTGTGGGCAGGGGCAGATCTGTATTGATAGACATTGTATATACAGAGCCTGGTGTGGGCGGGGGCATCTCTTTCAACTCTGCTACATGCTAAATCTAACATCTCCGATTGTGTCAGAACTGCTGCAGCCAGTAATCTGATACATCATTAGATTCAGGGTCTCTTTTCTTGCATTATGTTGCTCTCAGATGAGGCAAAAACCTGCTGACAGATTCCGTTTAAAGGTGCAATGCACTGTAAATAGAAGAGCGCCCCTTGCTTAAAGTGCTTGGAGATGTACGGCTACAGCAGCTCGGCATTGTGCTTGGTGATGTACAGCTGCAGCAGCTCGGCATTGTGCTTGGTGATGTACGACTGCAGATGCTCGGCATTGTGCTTGGTGATGTACAGCTGCAGCAGCTCGGCATTGTGTTTGATGATGTACAGCTGCAGCTTCTCAGCATTGTGCTTGGTCGTGTCTGGCTGCAGCTGCTTGGCATTGTGCTTGGTGATCTACGGCTGCTTGGCATTGTACTTGGTGATGTACGGCTGCAGCTGCTCGGCATTGTGCTTGGTGATGTATGGTTGCAACTGCTCGGCATTGTGCTAGGTGGTGTACAGCTGCAGCTGCTCGGCATTGTGCTAGGTGGTGTACAGCTGCAGCTGCTCGGCATTGTGCTCGGTGATGTACAGCTGCAGCTGCTCGGCATTGTGCTAGGTGGTGTACAGCTGCAGCTGCTCGGCATTGTGCTTGGTGATGTACGGCTGCAGCTGCTCGGCATTGTGCTTGGTGATGTATGGTTGCAACTGCTCGGCATTGTGCTACGTGGTGTACAGCTGCAGCTGCTCGGCATTGTGCTAGGTGGTGTACAGCTGCAGCTGCTCGGCATTGTGCTCGGTGATGTACAGCTGCAGCTGCTCGGCATTGTGCTCGGTGATGTACAGCTGCAGCTGCTCGGCATTGTGCTAGGTGGTGTACAGCTGCAGCTGCTCGGCATTGTGCTTGGTGATGTACGGCTGCAGCTGCTCGGCATTGTGCTTGGTGATGTACGGCTGCAGCTGCTCGGCATTGTGCTCGGTGATGTACAGCTGCAGCTGCTCGGCATTGTGCTAGGTGGTGTACAGCTGCAGCTGCTCGGCATTGTGCTTGGTGATGTATGGTTACAGTTGCTCGGCATTGTGTTTGTTGATGTTTGGTTGCAACTGCTAGGCATTGTGCTTGGTGATGTACGGCTGCAGCTGCTCTGCCATGAAGTTCCTGGTGGGCGCAGTGTTTGTGCTGGTGTTACAGAGGAGGTCTGAACTCTGCAGTTATGGGGTCAGCAGAACGGTGGGGACTTTTCTGTTTTATAATTAACTAGCTGTAGTACCCGGCTACGCCCGG